>JAPYYV010004791.1:0-16191 GCA_030522625.1 Copidosoma aretas
AAGTTTTCCATATTGCTCCTCTCCTCAAGTTCTTTCTTTTCCACTGCATCTTTTCTCGGTCGACCCCTGCCTCTCTTTTCCGTCTCATCTGTCGTCGTCATGTTAATACTAATAATCTTAATAAGTATAAATAATTTCTGAACCACTAGAGTGACAGCGCCCCTAATTTGTCTGATAGAAACATTATATTGGTGTGAAATGATTGGAAAATTTATTGATCTTATAGGGCGAAATTAAAGAAACTTACGAAATTGTAAGTCCTTGAAAAATTCACTTTTATTACGACAGTGCAAATCGTAATTGAGAATGGAAAAAATTTCCCCGAGTGTGGCTCGAACACACAACCTCCTGCTTACCGGACAGTTGTACACATTATATTGGTGTCTTGATTTCAGCGTACAGTCAAAGTTCGTCAGCTGGCTTGCAAATTAATATTGTTTAAACTGCTCGCCCGCGGTCAGAACCAAATTCCAGCTATAAGAAACGTTTCGACGCCGAATCAGCGCGAGGTGACGTCAGGCCCAGTTTATTTCAAAAGATTAGAAATTCCAACTCGCTGCGTGGGAGCGGATGTAGTAAATGATTCACTGAGACGGGCGAAAATTTTGACGCTACCAGTCTATATGTGGAAAAATGTTACGCGAGGGAGTGATCGACGTAACACGTGTTTTAGCATATTTTAAGTTTTAAAATCTGAATGATCGTCAAATTTTCTACAAAATAACGTATTAAAATTGAAAAAAAAAAAATTGTGCGTGTGTGTGTACATTTGTGTATGTATACGAATAGCCATTTCTCATAATTCCCTCGACCATTTTGACCCAGCAGAGCTGACAATTTTGTTTTTGGAGACCTATTATCACTGAATAATAAAATTTCGATTTGTTCAATTGGTTACTTTTTTGATGTTATCAGTTTTGAAAAATAGATTTTTTTCTAATTGATTTTATCGATGCTGAACTTTTTTCAGAATATTTTATGCAACAAAATATGAAACATGATAAAATTCTTTACGAAAGAACGTTATTAAATATAAACAAAAGAAAATTGTTCAGGGTGTGAGTGTGTATGAGTGCTAATACATATAATCATTTATATCTCAGGATTTTCACGACGGATTTTTACCAAACAGGGCATTTTTGTTTCATTTTTGGATACCCATAACCGTTGTTAAAAAAATTTCGAATTTTTTTATTCTTTCTTTGTTTTTTTTTTTCATTTTATTAATTTGGGATTATCAATTTTTTTTTATTAATGTTTGAGATGTATAACGTTGTTTTAGCATATTTCATGATAGAGAATCGTAAAGATCATAAAATTTCTTACAAAACAACGTATGCACACGGAGAAGGAATTGGTATTGTGGCAATGCACGTGGTCGTAGGGCAGAGTTCTCTTAAATTGGTACCTGTGCGTTCCTACTTTGGGGAGAGCAGCTCACAACCGCCTCAAACTACTTTGCTTATACGGCATTGCTGTTGCTCTATATAGAGCAGTTATTGTACTGAATATACGAAACAGAGGGTATCCACTGACTAAGTGAGTTGCACACTTTATTTGGGTGAACGGCGCTCTCATTACCTATATATACTGTCATAGTATAGCAGTACCATATAAATATCCATGAGACTGATAAGAGTGAGGTTTATATCTTCTCTAATATTACGTATATAATTTCTTGTTTTGATTAAAGCGAATCATACCATTATAGTTTAGGCGCTTAAAATTTGTACATGTATTTATATTTTTTTACAATCCGGATAAGAAAGTGCAGCTTTATTATTTAAATTTTTTCATTACAGTAGCCAAAAAAAGGGTATTACTAATGGGTAAAAATTTTAATATAATTACTTTTGATTCCACGCAAAACGGTATCATACATAAAAGCAGACAGATTAAAAAAAACGCGGTGCACAAAACGTTCTACATCAGTTTTGAAATTCATGATTTTTCTTATTAAACTAGGGGGCTCCATCCCTATATGCTCCACGCGTCAACCCCCGCCATTGATTTATATTTATTTCTATGATTTAACTGAGGTACATCACAATGTAAAGAATTGATTTTTTTTCATTAAACGACTTTTTATTTAATTTTTTATGATCGAGATTTCAAATTTACCCACGCTTGTCTAGTCTCAGTCAATAAAATACACAGAAGGCAGGCTTCATCTAAATTTAATGGATTTTTTCAAGAAGGATCATAATTGAGATTCCAAATTGACCCGCGCTTGGCCAGTCTTAGCCAATCAAATACTTGGAAAGTAGGCTTTACCTAAACCTCATGGAATTTTTCAAGAAAGAAACGAGTGGGTTATTTCTCGTTACGTCTATGGACGAAAGTGAAAAATATTTTGGTGAAATCACTGACATTGTACTAGAAAGCGGGCAATTTTATTTCTATTTAAAATTTTTTTAAATAGTCTCTTTTGATGATCACTTTTACACCTACGTGGTCGATAACTTCAGAGAATAGTGATGGGTTTAGTTATCTGAGTATAAATTCTATTGTATTCTTAGTATACATTAGCTATATCTTTGACAAAACCCATAATCGTTGCGCCACTGTTGCACATAATTATTTAATATTTAAATCAATATGATTTCTGACTGAACAAAGAATTTTTTTCTATTACGAAACAAAATCCAATCTGATTTGTGAACACTTTAATGTGTATCTTATATATTTTAACTGGTCTTACTTGAAAAAAAATCTATTTCGGCGTTAATATTACTTCATGTTTTACTGATTATATATGACTGACTGACTCACACTATATTTTAGGCTAGTAGCTATCATAAAGGTAAGAGCGTACGTATGCCAAGACGTATGAGCCGCTGTCCTAGCAACACTTGCGAGACAGCAACGCTCTCAGCGAGTTGGCGCTGCTGATGTCCCAAGTTTGGGAGCGCAGCTCTCCCAAAACGGGAGAGTATCTCGCCAAAGCCAACAGAGCGCTGGGCCCTGTGTGTTCGGTATGGCTGTGATCTGTATCAAACAGCAACCATATCAAGTCCTTCTCCGTGCAGATGGAAATAAATGAAAAATGACGATAATTAACTTTTACCCAACAGATCTTTTTTTTTTCATTTTGTAATATTTATCACTGTTCGATATACAAATCGATTTCATTAATTCGTTTTTTTATGTTGATTCTATCAATTATGACAAATTAATTTTTTTGAAAAAAAAAAAGATTTCTTTGCTTTTTACGTGGTTACAGAATACTTTAAGTTGAAAATCTATGAAAGTATGGAATCAACTAACAAAACCGTTGAGAAAAAGACACATCAAAAATAAGAGAGTGTGTTGGTATGCAAGCAAGTATATTCGATTTATTTTTAAAAAACGGTAGTCACGGGACTGTCGGTGGAAGCTATGCGTCTTTGCTATAATAAAAATATTAAATTTAAAAAAAAAAAAATTGATTGTATTAATAAAATAACAATATGTCAAAAACAATTTTTTTGCAAATAACGAATTTTATAATTTTTATCAGTAAATATTATAATAGAATTAGGAGATGTATAAACATACACATTCATTCATTTTTATTCAGACGATTCATCGGCCGCGGTACTGTGGTACGTCTGATTTTCTCCGTTTTTCTTACTCTCTACGCAGACATACACGTACAAATGCATAATAATGAAAAAACTCGTGGCTCATGGTGTCACTCAGCTGTTCGACAGACTATACACACACAGTACACGCACACTATATGCATACACGCTCGCACGTTTTGTGTACGTGAGTGTTGATTATTCGCTGTGTGCATGTGTATTGTCGCCATCTGATGCCAGAGTATTGCGGACTTGCAGGATATTTGAGGACTAAGTGTATTGTCGATCGCAAATAATTCAAGTTTACGGACTCGTTACAATGCTGAACGTGAAAGCTATGAAAGTTGCGATAACTGTAAATATTGTAATTGCGCAGGGCGTAAAATGTAGAAGCGAAGAGTTACACTAACGTCCGTAATGACGAAACAAAGCCGACATAAAAGCCAGTAACATAACCATGATTTTGTAGTATCAAAGCAGAACGAACTGAGCTGGCCCGTAAAGTGACGTGACCATGACGACGTATATCAAGGTAGCACATCTATTTACGAACCCAAAACAGGTGGGGAATTTGTAGCTAATTTGTAGTAAATTTGTAGTGAAAAAATTGATTTTGTAGGGCCTATCTATCGCCAAATACGCACGGATGTGCCAGCTTGATATCAAGTTAGCACATCATCCCGCTATGTCAGGCACATATGGGGGCAAAAAACACATCATATTTTGTAGCTAATTTATAACTTCAAGATAAGCGTGTGGGGGTGAGTCAAAAAACAATTCCTGCCAAATTTGGGGTGTTCCGAGGTGCCAAAATCGACAAAATGCCTCCAAAGCCATTTGAGGGTTTCTAAAAAATCGTATAATTTTCATTGATATCAAGCTGGCACATCCGTGCGTATTTGGCGATAGAAGGGCCCTACAAAATTAATTTTTTTACTACAAATTTACTACAAACTAGCTACGAATTCCCCACCTGTTTTGGGTATGGGGTTTGTAAATGGATGTGCTACTTTGATAAACGTACTATGACGTGAGTGACTATCAATGATATCTCCACCGAGGCATGTTAGTATGTCACTCGCTTTATTTTATTCACCGTCATTCATCTGCTGCGTTATGATCTTCAATTTCTTTTTGATAAAGAAGCTGTAAAGCATGCGCTGAATATGATTCCCATTATCTTTACGTCCGACAACATAAATGGTTGAAATTCTCAATAATGTACAGTCAACAGTGCATTGCGTTCGCAAAAGTCCTGCAAGTCTGCACTTTTCGCTCACCATGGGCTCTGCTGTCGTTTTTTTTTCACGCTCTCCAATAGCTTGCACACAGCGAATGGGTATGTTCGAAAGCGAATTTTGGGCGACCCGCGTCAGCCCGAAATTCGCTTGCGAACATATATGTATTGGTATACCTATAGCGCAGTGGCAGCTCAGTGGACTGCTTGCTCTCTCACTCTCTCTCTCTCCACCTCACTCGCCTCGCCTCGGCTCTCGGCTGGCTTCGGCTTGCCCCGCCAGCCCGCCCCCTTCACTCGCCTTTTCTCTCGTCACTTGCTCTACCTATAGCGCGAGAAATTGGGCGACGGACTGGGTGATCTTACTTTACTGTCGTTTTTTCTCAGTTAGGTGCAGTCGCCAGACCCGACGCGGCATAAGAAGCATAGCTTCAAAAAATTGATTCATCCGAATTTTTACGTTGTTATAGTATATTTGATGTTATAAGATTTTTAAAATACAGGATTTTTCTACATAAAAACTTTATTCGATGAAAACGAATCGAAATTATTGTGGGAGTATATGGATGCATAAGTAAAAAAATTTGATAAACGTACATATATTGTTAGTTATAGCTCAGGATTTTCTCGGCAGATTTTGAATGGATTGGAAAAATAATAGCGAATATCGGTTATGATTTTAAAGATAAAGTTTTCATGATTTAAGTGAGGAATTGTATCTGAAATAGATGTAGCAATCACGAAAATAATGATAGCAAAAAAAAAATAAGGAAGCTTTGCGCCAATGAATTGGAAGCCGTTTTTTATTTGTTTTGATAGCCACAGTTGGTTTTATATTAACTTTTGACAGTAAACAAAAGTAAGCTTCACTTGTGTACATCCAAAGTATGGAAAAAAAGATGGGCCTGAGTACAAACGATGATTGAAGATTAGCTATTGATCTAGCAACAAAGTTAAGGATAAAACATAATTTTAATAAAGATAAAGGTATCTTATTTCATCACAGTGATTGAATTTATATACCAAGTATTTTAGTACTTACAACTGCAATTTTTTAATGTATGTTCAGCTAGAAAAGACTGGCTAAGGGGTTTTATGAAAAGTCATGGATTGTCTCTCAGAAAAAGTCAGTACACCTTCATTTTAAGAGCAAATAGCTTTAATCAAACAGCAGTGGCTAAATATTCCAATTCGTTAGAAAATGTATTTGATCAGTATAAATTAAAGACTAAAAAAATTTACAATGTTTATGAATCAGGTTTTTTTTTGTTCCTAAATCAATTACTTGAGTGTAGGCTGTAAAAGAAAGAAGACAAGTTAGAGGTCTAACAGCAGCTTAAAGAGGCGAAACAGTTACGGCAAAGCTATGCATGTCTACTGCTGGTGCACTTACGCTACCAATGCTAAGTTTCCCATGTGTCAAGTTTAATGAGGACTTTCTCGATGGGAAACCGCCAGGAACATAGGCAGAGTTCCACAAAAGTGGTTATATTCTAACTGATATTTTTATAGAGTGGTTCAAAAAGTTCTTTGACTTTTCGCATGCCTTAAAAAAAAACCGGTCTTGTTCTTACTTGATAACTATAACTACTTAACACACATTCGAAATTTAGAAAAAATTGATTTGTCCAACGAAAACAACATAGTAATTTTGTCTTTTAAGCTTTAGTGCACTCATAGAATGCAACCGTTGGACGTATGATACCGCTCATGAACTGTTAATTGAGGAGTAAATTGCCTTTAGCGTGAGGTAAAGTGAGTGACATTGGAAAGCGTTTTTTCTGTATTCGGAAAAGCTTTCGCCGAAGCAGCTAAACTGGAAACAGCTATTAACGTTTTTCGTAAAACAGGTACTCACAGTTCGAACAGGTCAGTTTTTTCTGCATCTGATTACATAAAGCTAAGAGACGAATCTGGTAACTTTAATGTGGTGTCTGATAGTTCAAGTACTGCAGGTTAATCACACAGCATTTCATATAATTACCTAATTCTGTAATTTTTTTTCATTACTCATCAAAAGAAATTAATTTTTATTATTTGTTTCTCGGAATCATGTCATAAAGTTTTGAAATGTCATAAATTAATTAAAATGTCATCAAACGAATCATTACAAACTTCAGAAAAATCAATTCAAAATAATAGTCATACTTAAAAAAAGAGAATCACAGTATACATTCAGAAAATATTTAAAAGCCTCCTTCTAGGGTGTCCAGCATATCTGGACAACCTAAAAATCTCAGGGATTATTTTTACAGTAAAAAAACCTGGAGATCTCAGGGAAGTTGGATAAGGTTATGGAATTTTTTTTCTTATAATTATGCTAAAACATTTACTCACTTTTGAAATACACTGATTATGCTCGTAACATTGAAATATTCATATTTCTGTTTTATAATGTTCATACAAAGTTTTAATCCAAAAACATACCAATAAACGTGTGACTAGCAGGGAACGTATTAGCACTTCTCTTGATATTCCACGGGCAAAAGTGTTGACACAGAGCACTTGGTCATAAACAGCAAAGAGACGTCAGATGCTGGTGACATACATATATTATAGGGACAAAATAAGGGAAAATTCTTTATATTTCTCTTGGAAATTAACCCAACTAAAAATGTGTATGACCCCCCACACCCCCCTCATAACTTTGATGACCCCTCCGCCCCCCCCCCCTCACAACTTTGATGACCCCCCACACTCCCCCACACAATAAGATAAATTTCTCTCAGTTTCTCCGTTATTCCAAGAAATTAAAAATTTTCAATCCCCCCCACTCCCCCCCAAAAAAACTTATAAATACCCCCTTACGCTTCTGATACTTGTCTTTATATTATCAAAGCTGTCCATACAAAAATTTATGTTAAGTACAAGAATTTATATACATCTTTGTAGCAATAGATAAAAATAAATTAAACTTTTTTTTCCACACCGCCTATGAGGCAAATAGTATGGCACGCTGACTTTTTTTTGTTGTTATAGTATATAAAACAGTATATGAATTGTAACATTTCATACATACAAGCATGCGACATGACAATACCTGCATGTGTAATGATTTTAAATTAATACAATGAAATAACAATAACAATCGTGGAAGTCATCGCCAATCAGTCTTGTGCTCAATCGTTAAATAGTATATTTAATAAAAATACCAAAACAAATGGTAAATAAGGTTTTTCTATTAATTGTACCTATATATTTACTAAAATGTATCATATATATATATATATATATATACATATATAGATAAAACCAATAGTAGTATATGTATTTCTATCGTTACTGTTAAATTTAATGAAGATATTATTTGATAATTGAGCCCAAGACCAATCAGTCCTTATGTAAATAGTTTTTGAAAAGTATTAATTTAATTTATAATTTATTTAACTTATAATTTATTTTATATTTTTAAAAGACATGATGTAATAATATTTTGTAAAGTGTAGTGGTCTTAATTAAAATTTATAATGACGATTTGAATTAATTATGAAAATACAGAAATTCGATAGTTGAGAATAATATCATACTTATTAATTTTGTTAACTTAACTAATTTTTTATATTATTACTTTTTTATTATTTCTATACATTGAAAATTTCTTTCCATACGACATTTTCAACTTCAATATTATCTTCACTGTCCTATTGTATAAAAATGCAATCTTTAGGATTCAATGTAATTGCACACACACTTACGCATAAAAATAATTCTGTTCGAAAAATCAAGTATAGAAACCGTGTTCTATAAATTAAATATTGAATAATCGAACAAGTTATAGTACGGGAGTTCAATTATCTATATGAATTTTTTCAATTGTCTTTTTAACTACTTAGGAGAAAATGAGAGATTTAAATCACATAAAGGTTTTTATAGCGATTTTTATGGTCAAGAAACGATTTTTCACTTTAACAAGGGTAAACAAACATTTCTCAAATTTCTAAATTGTTTGATACGATCAAGGTTTCAAAAAGCTTTATTTTTCATTTTGAATCATCTTCAATTAAAGCTATACTCGTTTTCAAGATATGTCAATTGACTTGGTTAGTTCTTGCATATCGAAACATTTAGCTTGTACCAAAAGTATTTGAAAAATCGTCTCTGAAATATTCCTTTGTAAGAGGTATTTCATGTTTGAATCATTTTAAAAAAGGCGAGACACGGCACGATGACTTCTGGATGAAAGTTATCAATCTTTATTCCGCTGATAAGTATATTAAAAATCGATGGTATATTAAAAATCGTTATAAAAATTATAATGGCGATTCTGAGCTAGAAAGAGTCTTTTTTGTTAATAAGGAATGCATTGTTGAGAATCAGACAGAAAAATCTTTTACTGCTTAGCGGTTAGTATATGATTCAATAAAATCGAATGATAAACCTTTAATTGAATTTTAAATAACAACAAATGTGATATGTAGTGTTCGCTTGTCTTATTCCTTCTACAAAGAGAATTTAGTTCAAGATAGCCGAAAAAGAGAAAAAGAAGAGAAAGAAAAGAAAGAAAATCAATCAATACTTTTTTAATAGAATTAGAAATGAAAAAGATAAAAATGCAGGACGATGCATTAAAAGATAGCGCAGCCGTAGAGAAAGAAATTAAAAATTTTTAAGAGGTAATACGATTTGAGCTATTAATGCGATTATTTTCGTATGTAAAATACAAACTTTAACAATATTGTAATGTTGGAATCGGCGATTCGTCAGGAGCAAGGTTAAAGAAATGAGTATACCTGTATATTTCTATTTTCCTCTGAAGTTTATTCTGTCTGCGTTTGCGACCGCGACGTTTTTCTGGCTATTGGCGCCAGCCTCATCAGGTTTTATCCTCGCAAGTTAATAAATACGCATGATGTTATTACATTACATCGTTTTCCGTCGAAGCGTAAGTGTATATTCTCACAAATAGTTTTTCCGTACTATTCATCATGTGTATTTATTAACTTGCGAATATAAAGCCTGATGAGGCTGATGCGAATTCGCCTAATACCATCCAACATCAGCGCCACCAAGTGTTAGTCTGATCGTCCTCAAAGTGGTGATAAACATAGTTAATTGTACAGGCTAACTTAAAAAAAAAGTTATTTTTCACTTTTTACACTATAATAGCTCATGCAGGGGATGTGACGAAATAGTCAATGTATGATAGTGTTTTATAAAAATGAAAAATCTTTTTTTTGGTATACTCTCGTAAAAGTCAAAGGAGAGACATTTATTCACCAGTACTCCAATCCATCGGCTGAGTATCAGTCGACCTCACGAATTACAAATCGTAATAATTGTTGATCAACATTATTGTATGTATTTTAACTGTTAAAAGTGCGAAAATTGAGTCACGCTGATTTGTATGATATTGCATAAGAGGTTAAGTTAAATATACACATTATGAAATTAAAAACTTTCCAACAAGTTAATAATACATGCAATAATATTTATCAGCAATTATTACGATTTCTAATTCGTGAGGTTGACTGATACTCCGTTAATGGATTGGAGCACTGGTAAATGAATGTCTCTCACTTGAATTTTATAAGAGCATACCAAAAAAATAAAAATTTATTTTCATAAAAGACTATCACACATTTACTATTTTGTCACATTATCACCAACATAAGCAATAATATTAATGTAAGCAATGAAAAAAAAAATACTTTTTGTTTATGTTAGCCTTTATAATTCACTGTGTTCATCACCACTTTGAGGACGATCAGACTACTACTTGGTGGCGCTGATGCTGGGTGGTACTACGCGAATAGCCAGCGAAACATCGCAAACGCAGACAGAATGAACATTAGAGAAAAATTGAAATACACTTGTACATTCATTTCTTTATCGCCGATTCTTACAATATTGTAAGTAAATTGTAACTTTTATATTGTATCTTTTAGTAAAAAATTTATTCATTGTGTAATTATTCACAATGTGTTTCACGAAATGAACGATTGCATTATGTTTACACGTGACAAATTAAACAATGTGATCAATAAAAAAAACAATCTGAATACTAATAATACTGGCTACTTTTTTTACATTATCCGTACCAATAACTCGTGGAATTTCTTGAAATAAGACTCTGGAAAACCTGGAAATCTCAGGGAATATTTTTTAGCAGAAGCACTGGACACCCTGATTAGATTCTACAGTATTAAACTCTATTTCTTATCTTAGAAGTGCTGCACCATCTATTAATTTATTGGTAACAAGGGATTAGTACACAAACTTCTTAATACTTATTAGATAAACTAATATTTATGAATGTTTAGAGTTCTTTGTTAAGTATCAGTATTCTCAGTTAAATATGTCTAAATCTTTAGCATACTTGTCAGATTCTGCAATGGTTGCAGTGCACGAGAACTTTACGAATAAAGAAATTGATGAAATCTTGGTGTCGACGATCTCGGTCTCTGAACGACCATTTAACGTAGGTATTGAACAAGTTTAATCCTTGTTAACATCACCAGGCAAGGTTAATCAAATGAAGAAAAAAAGTTGAAAAGGTAAGGCAGCAATCATCAAGTCTACTTAGTATACTTAAGACTTGATTCCACTGAAAAAATCAAAATATTTAAAAAGAAAAAAACGCGAACTTAAAGAAGCCATTTATTAAAAGTATTATAAGAATTAAGACAGCTGAAAAGACAAAAGCTCAAGACACTCCAAAAAAATGCGCGGCTGGCATCAAAAACACTTAGTCTACAAAATAATATCTTGCAAGACAATTTATAAATAAATTATTGATTAAGCGTTAAAAACGTATACATATGACAAGATATTTGTCAAATAATTCTCATGTTTCTTTTTGTGCTCATTTTAGTTAATATAATTATATTAGGACTTAAATACAGGAAAATCTTATTTTTAATGTAATTTTTAAAATTCAAAGACTCGTATTTATTAAGTTTTTTTAGTAAGAATATAAAAATGTCCATGATACTTTGAATAAAACAAAAAAGTTGTGGCTGAAAAAAAATCATTAAAGATTACATTCAATTAAAATAGGTTCTATATTGTTATGGATTGTAAGAAAGAAGCTATTAAATAAAACTTATTCTATAGACTGAAGTAACAAAGCAATTCCCTTAATTACAAATATATTTTGAGTACATAAGTTTCTCTTAACATGTAAGTGGCTATGTGACGATATATACAATTCATGTCATACAAAATTTCATTTTATCTTATAACTGTCAAGTTCAAGTGTAATTAAAATGAAATTATGAGTTTCTGATTAATTTGGTTTTGCTTATTGCATAAAATTTTCAATCTAAATTATTTTCTGTCGTATTGCCACACTTTTTGTGCCCCACCTTATGCTATTCTGTGCTCTATAATAGGGCACGGCAGAGCAGATAAGTCAGCTCAACTATTTATTTTTTTATATAGTGAAATATTTAAATAATATTGAAAAAAGCTTGGAAATAGTTTTTTTACAATTTTTTTTTGTAATGATATTTTTTGGAATTCGTAATTTAGCATACTAGTCTTACAATCTTTGATCAAAGTTGCAGTGCCCTGGCTGCTCCACTTTCCCTTAACATTCGCTTAAGACTCATGTAAGGTATATTTTTTCAGTGAAGTTAACTTTTGAATGAACACTCAGTCAATTGACCCAATCAGAAAAGTTTAAATTTTAGATCTGTCAAGTTATCTATTTTTAATAATCTGTTGAATATTCCTAAAAGATTAAGTCGTCTGACCAGTAAGAAATGTTAAAATATTTGACGATATCTACTAAACGTTAGCTTTAAGACAAATTGCAAAGAGTGACAATGCAGGATTGCAAACGGCATATAAAATAATCATTACATTTTGGAAAAACTGATTTTATTTTACAAGTTGTATCATGAAGATAAACTTTAATAGCGAACCGAATGATGTCAGAAACAAACTAACAGCAGGCTTGGTAAAGTTGTCAGCATATCAGCTTTGCTTGTGAGCGATCAAGATTCGATTCTTTTTAAGAGCAACACTTTTTCATCACTCATAATTAAAGTTTTAAATTTTCACGATCTTATGATTGTAATATTTAAATAAATGTTTATAATAAATAATAGATATTAAATAAATTACACTTATTATTAAGAATTGACTTTTTGAATTAATCAACATACCAAATTTATTAAATGATGGTAAAGAAAAGGTATTGAAATAATAGTATGTTGCACCGTAAGGTACTTTCTGCACTGCACACGATGAACTCCCGAGGCGAAGCCTAGTAGTGCATACTATTTTCCTTTATATTTGGTCGACAGTACGTTTATTAATTTGTTAACATTTTTTTGTTTGATACCTACCCCGGCATTTGAAAGTAGTAGCTGGCTGGGGGCAGGCATCAAAACATGAACAAGTCTTATACCCGCACACATACATACACACGCACACATTTCCTTGTTCGCCGATCGCACCTCATATGGTCCTTGCATTTATTTTAAATCATATTGAATTACACATGCAGTTCTTATTGTTTTAGTTTCGTTCCACCCCTCGTAACTTTTTGCTTTTAACTATCAAGTATCTTGCTTCTGTTCACATATTACCGCTTTTTTGTATCGGTGAAGTAAGTACTCGCATATTAACTATTACTTATTTATAAACTAGACTTTACATGGAGTTATCGTCTTCGTCCGATAAATTTGTGGATGAGAAAAAAGGTTTTTTTAATTTCCACGCAGAATATGGCTTCGCTCAAAATTATTTTGCTCCTGCAGTCATAGAGGGCGCGCTTGTTAGTCTACCAATACACAAACATTAAGATTTCGGCAGAGATATCGATGCGGTAAGTACGTAATTTCAACCAAGGTATAATAAACAATATTGATATTACCGTTTAGTTTCGCAGGCGATATGTCGGTATAGATGTTACAGTTAAGAAATGAAAATTATCTGATTGTATGTGAGTAATAAAATAACTAGCATGGTGGTCTACAAGTTGCAAAATTATTTGTATTCTTGAGACGTATTTGACCCTTTTTTTTATTTGACTAATAAAATAGATCACTATTATTCAAAGAACAATACGACAACAATTAACGCAAACAACAAAAGTATTCATGTACGAATAATTATTACTGGTAGAAAAAAATTAGTAGTAAAAATGTGTGGATTCTTATTAAATGTTTGTGAATTCATTTGAAATACTAACCGATAGTCATAAATATCTACAAAAAATCGTAATGACGATATAAATTTCTTAGAAAGAGCAGCTTTAAGTTGAGTAAAGGCGCCAATAAGATTAGTCCCTTGGTCACTGCACCAGTCTGTACATCGACCTTTGCGTAAAGTTAATCGGCAAGGGTCTAGTCCTACACCGGACAACTCTACGCAATCACTCTACACCATATGAAGCCACTATACATAGTTATAGTGATGTTAGGTGTAGAGTGCTTGTGTAGAGTTGTCCCGTATAGGATTGGACCCTTGCCAGTTTATCGATAAACGGCTGCAATAAAAGCTTGAGAAGAGTAATCTTCAGCAATTTCTAAGTAAACAGCTCTAATTGCAATAGAAATAAACACAATAACATAGCCCTTTTGCGTCCCTCTACCTCGAATTTCAGCTCGTAAGATTGGGAATGGGCTAGCGTAATCAAGTCTAGTTTTTGCAAACGTTGCACTTGATAATAATCGGCTGGTAGGTAAATCACTTATTATTGACCTCGATAGCATGCTACGTAATATTTACATAACAAACACTCATCAATAATACTTTTATCAACTTGAGGTCCTCGTAAGATCCAAAACATTTGGCAAAGTCAAATGATGATGATCATGATAATGTCTATGAGAAACTACGTCAGTAGAATGATCATCTAGAGCCAATACGAATGGATTTTTAAAATTATCTTGGACGAACGCAGTAACTACATCAGCCACCTACTCGAAGCTAACCATCAACAAAAATAGAATTGACCTGGATAAGACGACTATTTGATTTATTAGGAATTTGACTACTTTCAGCAACATGCGAATTATGGACAAATATTTTATACTCGTCTTAACTTAAAGCCTTTGATAGATTTTTATCCAAGATAAACGGGCATCACATAGTTCAAAAGTATCAAGCTCTTGAGTAGTTACTAATAAAACTCCGGTTCAGTCCAGAAAAGGGTAGTTTTTGGTTGCTAAAGCTTCATTACACAGCTTAAGCTCTTTATGTACTCTGTAGTTACGGAACAACTACGCATCCTGCAAACAGATCTCATGCGAAAGCCAGTAATTTGGAGGAACTGAGGCCAATCACTGTATGTACAATAAAGTTTTTAACTGAATGATTAGGGGTGATTCCTTTAACGTTTTTTTCAACTTTATGCTCTTTCGTGGGCAAACTTTTAAACTGAAGTGCAAGGTAAACGATTTTATGTTGCTGCGAAACTTCAGGTCCCTTAAACTTAAATAACTCTTTCAAGTAATGCGATGCCAAACTGCAGCAGAATTTTGGGTATGAATACCTGAACGCGTATTGGCTATAAAAGTAGTCCATCAAAAGGAAACTCAGTCATGCTAGTATGGGTCAGTTTTTAATCAGCCTAAAAATAAATATCTGTCTTCTTAATCTCAACGGTAGTGAAGTAATGATAAACAAGCTTAGATAAAAGATGAGCAGCAGATAACTGTAACGGATGGATGCTCAATGTTTGGAGTAAAGCTACCTTTGTTTTTAAAACTTCAAGAGAAACTGATACTTTGGCCTCCATATTTGATCCGCCATTTTAATTTTGGAGAATATTACTCATAGATTAGAACCAATATTCATTACCATACTCAGGAATATATATATATATACATATACATATATGTAAAATTTTCCATGTAATGTGTAAAGAAAACGCGAGAAACCTGGATTTTTTTCGAGTAGCGCCATCTATTGCCTAATCTTACAGTTGTACTGTAATAAAATATCTTTTTTCGGAGACAAAAAATTAATTAAATAAATAAAATGTCATATTTGCTGGAACCATTGTCAACTTACTACTCTCAAAATTAGATCACAAACCAGTCTTTAACTCTTTTAAAATATATTTAGTTAATTAAGCGGGAAAAACTTCACGGAATATTAGAACTTTTTTCTTTTTTTTTTCCAAGTCTGTTGGGGAAAAAATTCAGACAAAAACCCGTTTCTCCGCAAATTTTTAAATTTTAGAGTTTAAAAATTACTTCTTCAAAATTGGCGTGGAATCTACTTTTCGAATGCACTATTTATCCCTATATGTGGAGACAAAAATTTTTTTTGACCCTCACACTTGACGTGGAATGCCCCATATACATAACCCAATGTACGTACAGATGGTTGCACACATATGTAAAATAATATTTAAATAATATAGACCATTTGAAAATGATTAAAATAATCTATCAACTCTCCACTATGATTTTCTTGTGCAAAAAATGGTTTTCT
>JAPYYV010004792.1:0-18584 GCA_030522625.1 Copidosoma aretas
CATTGATAAACTTCGGATTTTTTTAAATAACCACTGCAACAAGCAATACATAGAAAATTTTATTTTCATGAATCTATTTGTTGACGATTGATGATAAATGTATTTCTCTTGCTGTTCCAGTTTAGGTGTCATTTTTGAAATCGTTCCAGTTTTGGTAGTTTTACCTTGTATGCTATGCATCATTTTCGCGCTTATTGATTGGAAAATAAATTTATTCTCGTGGCTAAACATGAACCATTAAATTAGATGCATACTATAAAAGGTCCAGGGCAACGTTTAACGCGTTGCATGTTGTAATTTACTGACCATGAAGGTACTTTTCAGTATAAACCTGGATGATTTAATACAAACGCAGATGCATTATCCAGAAAGCCTGGAAAAATATTAATAATTCCGTTTTGGACAGCAAGATTGCTGTAATATCAAAACAAGCAGATGACTTTAAAACGCTTCTTGATAAAGACGAAATTGTACAAAAATATGCGACGGACGGAAAATTATCAATTACTCCGCGTATTAAAAAAGGACCACTTTTTGCTCTAGTACACCGACACAGACGATTACTAAAGACAGACGATCTAAAGCACCCGACTCGACACAAATAATAAAAGAACTCTCAGAGATTTCGAACGAAGATAGCACAAGTCTAAAATTTTATAAGAGAAGCAAACCGACGGATTAAAGTTACCTTCTTTTAGTGTCCTTTTTATCTTTTTATCTAATTATTTGATACGAGCTAAAAGATAGAAAAGGGTATGTAAGTCCTAGCAATAATGGTAGTAGTACTGATGATGGTATGAATAGGCCAAGACTAATAAACGATGTCATAACTACTAGGCATTGTCTCACGGACAGAAAAAATAATATAGTACCTTAGATTAGCAAAGATTATCCTACCGGCCACATCTGTCTCACGATTATTGAGAGAGATTGATACACCTCATTTCACTTATTTAAAATTTAAGAAACTAAATATAGGCCGAATATTAGTAGCGCCTTATAAAAGACAGAACATACGAGGTCTGTTCAAAAAGTATCGCTAATTTTTTATTTTTTCAGAAAGTATTTATTTATTCATGAATATCTATTTTGTCCCCTTCAAAGTAATCCCCCTTAGATATGATACACTTATGCCAACGTTTTTTCCAATCCTCGAAGCACTTCAAAAAATCATTTTTTGTGATCTTGTTCAACCCCTCCTTTGATGCCGTCTTTATCTCCTCAATCGTGGCGTAGAATCGTCCTTTCATGGGCCTCTTCAGTTTTGGGAACAGAAAATAGTCACAGGGGGCCAGGTCTGGGAAATACGGTGGCTGTGGCACATTTACTGTGTTTTTTTTTGGTTAAATATTCGCGCACAAGCAACGATGTGTGTGGAGGGGCGTTATCATGGTGCAAAAGCCAGTTTTTGTTCTTCCAAAAATCCGGGCAATTTTGGCGGATCGCTTCACGCAAATTGCGCATAGCTTGCAGGTAATAATCCTTATTGATCGTACTACCCTTTGGCAATAATTCATGATGCACCACGCCCCTGCAATCGAAGAAAACTGTGAGCAAAACCTTCGCGTTCGACCGAACTTGACGCGCTTTTTTTGGTCTTGGTTCATGCGGCAGCTTCCATTTGGATGATTGAGCTTTAGTTTCCACGTCGTAAGTATGAACCCATGATTTGTCACCAGTTATGACCCTCTGGAGCACATTTGGGTCGTCACGGACCGAGTTCAACATCTCCTGAGCAATGTTAAAGCGATGCTATTTTTGGTCGTAATTGAGCAATTTTGGCACGAATTTCGCGGCGACCCGACACATGCTTAAATCATTGGTTAAAATCCAATGGCACGAGCCAATCGATATGTTTAGATCCTCAGCAACTTCTCTAGCGGTGATTCGTCGATTGGCCAATACTATTTTTTTCACTTTATTAATGTCTTTGTCTGCTGTTGACGTGCTCGGGCGTCCGGCCCGCTGTTCGTCGTTCACATCTTCTCGGCCCTCTGAGAACATTTTGTACCACCGATAAACGTTGCTTTGATCCAAGGTAGCTTCACCATATGCCACAGTCAACATTTGGAATGCGTCCGCGTACTTTATTTTGTTTTTCACACAAAATTTGATACAGATTCTTTGATCTTTTTTTTTGGAATAGGTAAAAATCGAAGACCAGTAAAACACATCCAAGCACAACAGCTGTCAAAAATTAACTAAACATTCAAAATGGCCGACCTTGTCAGCATAAGTAAGGGACATGAGTACCAACATAACGCTACGAAAAAATTAAAAATTTAATACACGTAGCCCGCGGAAATTCGAAATTCGCGATACTTTTTGAACAGACCTCGTATTTCCAATCATCATAAGTAAAAATGCAACTAATCCAATTACCTCAGGATATCCCATAACCGTTTATAAATCTCTAAAAAAACTGTTGATGAAACAAAATCTTAAAACTTTTTGAATTTCAAGAAGTGGAAATCTCACTGATAGATTCGAACCAAAATGAATCACAGAAATATTATTAACAACGTTTCATACAACGCCTATTCAGATTACCGTTCGTTATGGTAAAGTTGAATTTCCGAAAAATTAAGAACAAACTTAAATAATACAAAATTTGCTTGATAGTCCTGCTGTAGGATATAAAGGAATTAATCAAACTTGTCGGAAGATAATAGAACGATTTTGTTGGCCGGGAATGCAGAATACTATTGTTAGTTATCTCCGTAAATGTAGCAAATGTCAAGAGAAAAAGGTCAAAAGAATTAAAAACTGAGAACCCTTAGTACTCACGGATACCCCTATCGAAGCATTTGACAAATTTTTCATTGATACATACTGAGTACATCATATTAGTGCCTGTATATGACTTAAGATCAAGCAGCATAGGTGATGCACTAGTACAAAATGTCGTCTTAGTTTATGGTGCACTTAGAGCGACCTTATCAGACAGACATGCAAAATTTATGTCCAAATGACCGGAACAACTCTTGAGAACCTTAAAAACGAACTGCCCAACTACATCAGGATATCACTTTCAATCCAACGGCTTGCTAGAGAGGAGTCACGCCGCATTAGCTGATTTTATAAGAATCTCTTCTAAAACTAATGATGATTGGGATAATATAGCGAAGTCCGCAGCATTTACGTATAATACAAGCGTAATACTGCAACGAACTTCAAACCTTGTATTCAGTTGATTAGCGAGATTACCTCTAAAAATTCTTGAGGACGAGAGACTACAAACTTATCCATTGTATTTACAGGATCTTATAAAACGTCTAGAAGAACTAAAAATTACAACAGGAAATCAACAAATAAGAATGAAAATACGAACAAAAATAAGATATTAAAAAATCAAATTCTTAGTTGCAAAACCCTGACATTATGTATGGGTAAAGAAATAAGTACGTGCCCATACATATGATCGACACTATAAAGATCTCTCAAAAGTAAAAGTCATTCAAGACAGAAATAATGTGCTCTAGAGAAAACAAATGCTGAAAGATCAAATTTTTTCTCAAATGAAGACAATTACACTATAGAATTTTTACAGAAATCCAATATGGATCACTCTTACCATCTAGGTATTTATGATAAGGGCAGTTGTTACTGAACCCACCTATGTTAGTAATTGTATTATAGAACTTTTACAAATGAACCCAGGTATTTATTATGAGCGACTTAACGTAATGAAAATCGAAAGAGCGGATTGAAGGATATCGTTTGATGATAATATATTTATTTTTTAACATAAACCTACTACAAAATTGAAAAAAATTGTTTAACATTATCATGCAACTAGGAAATTTTAATTGTTCTAATTATATAAAAATGGATATTTTGAATTTCACAGTTGCTCGATTGAAAAAACAAAAAAATACGATTCCAAATATAATGAATACTATAGGAGTAATAGTAAAAAAAAAAACCAATATTAGTACTCAGTACAAAAACTAAAAGATTGACACCTCTTGGAATAGTAGGCAGCATAAACAAAGGACTTTTTGGGTTGATGAGTGGGGATGATATTAATATCATGAATATCAGTATTGGCCAGCTGCATTCAGATCACAATGAGTACATACAATTATTTGAACAGTACAGTCATGTATTTACTGATTCGTTTTAAGAACTATATGATATAACTTAAAACCTTGAACATACATTAAAAAAGGTGATCGAATTTTTACGTGGTGTATAAAACATGAGCTATGAGATTGCAATGGATACTTACAAACAACATAACGCCATGTAAGAAGATCTGAGGCTACTTCAGATCATACTATATAATCATATAAAGACGTGATTTACATACTACATGATTTTCAAATGCAACAAGGTAATTCTTAGCTACTTTTCTCAAAAATGTTACGATCAGTGGCTCAGGATGTTAAAAATCTGGCGGGAAAGTTGGAATTTGGAGCTCCAATAGAAGCCCTATAAGCGAGTAAAATAAGTATTTTAAGTAAATTATGGATGATGGACACATAAGTAATACTTTGAACCCTAATTCAATTATAGGTTTTATTATTTACTTTAACACAAATATGGGAGTTGTATTGAAAACAATTATCGATATTAGTTATTAATTACATAAAACAAATTGAGCGGGTAGAAAGCAAAGAAATCTTTAAAAAAATGCAAATAGTTTCAGACTTTTACAATAATGCACAACGAAGCGTAAGTGTGACTTATGCTAATGATTCATTTATCAAAGAATGGTGTGCTGTGTAATTGAAAGGAAGACAAGGAAGAACCTGAACCATCCAAATTGAAAAAAAAATCTAGTATTGTACAGCCGAAGAAATTTTATCAGCCAATATCATCGAGAGACCATAGAGATGTAATTCCAAAATAGACTCAAAACGGCTTATCTGTCTTCTACCATGGGATACAGAAGAAAAGAAGAGAGAAGATATTTTTTTAATCATTTTATCAGGTTTGGAATACTAGAATATTGTTATGCCAATAGAGATGGACGGGGACATCCATATAAAGGATATATTATGCATATGGATCCTGAAAGTGCTATGCTGACGTTGCTGGATGACGAACCCAAATACTGGACTAAAAACGTTGAACCAATAAAAAAAGTGCACAATATAAAGTGAACCCAAATGTAACTCGCCACACTTGTCGTCAACAACCAATCGACTTGGACACATATGAGAGGCATACTATTTACATATACTACTTACATGCAGAAGACAACAACACACGAAGTCATCAAAAGACGAACTGACCTTTAATAACCATTCGACCGATCTACGAAATCAAGTCAACAGAAACGAAACCTTGAATCAAATAACAGAACCTTAATATCTACTAGGCCGTCATCATCCATCATCTACAAATCTACAACGGAAAACATTACCTCAGTCTTTAAATTTTATTCTTAAGAGTTGAAAAAATATATATAAACTGAATAAGTTTATAATATTTCAGTATATATATGTGTGCGTAATATATCAATAATACACACAATATTTTATTAATAAATATATAAAAAAAAAAAAATCATATAATGATCTACTTTGGTATCTAAGTATATGCTTACCGAATTTTGTTAAATAATTAGATAAGTTGTTGAGAATGAAATTAATTGTAAAGTTCGAATCAATAGAATAATTTAAGAAGATAAATGTTACAGATTTATGTAGAAATTACGAACCCTTTTCACAAATGCTATTCAGCACGTTTCTCAGTTATTCACACATGCTTGAAACTTTAGTGCTAATAGGATGTTCAACAGTCACAATTTATACACATACCATTTACATACAATCCATAATTAATATAAACACTCACCTCATTCACACTTACAGATTAACAATAGATACCCTGCAATTAAAAATTTTGGAAAAGATTGTCAAAGAACGCTGTTTGGATCTACTTATTGAGAGACCTTGTATCTGACAACAAATGAAAGAATATTATTACCAACCGCTGGAAACAAAACTGGCTTTTGATAATTTAAAAATCAACCCAGGACTAAGGATCGACCATTATACACCAATCACTTCCCCAGAGTTGAAACAAAGGAAAAGAAAGAAGTTCCCTTGTTGAGATTTGTACGAGTTAACTGGATTAACAAAAAACACCATGTAATGGTTAAAAAATCTTACAACATCAATAATATAACTCATTTTTTTAAACATAAACATCCAGTAGAAGATATTTATTTTTCGAATAAGGAACAAAATCAGACTGATACCATACCAGTCCATGTAGCATATGCGGACGCTGGAATGGCTGAAGACATGCGAAAGAGCATTCGTTTTTGCGTTTCTCAACAACCAAAAGAGATCAACAAGTAGAAACACAAATCAGATACTGCCAAAATAGAGACGACCTCTAAAAGATTACTATCAAGATGAATGGCTAAGGTACTAGTTAGTATGACACCGGATAAATGGGAAAAATTGATGATGGCCCTTGGCCCATCGAACAACAATAATTACGTGCCATTACAAAATTAACGAAATGATGGCGGAATCATACGCATGGTATTTGCCACGTACTGTAATGACGAATCGATAGTTTAGGCCCTGGAAGGACTTAAGGAATAAAAAGTCCGTTATACAGAAAAAATGAAAGACAACAAGACTGAAAAATTCACAGTTCTTGTGGGAACCTTGTTTACAAGACAGATTTGAAAACACACCACAGTATATTTTATTTATAAAAAAGGTGTTAGTCTAGTTGAATACGACTGACATTATCGTCTGTTTCTTTAAACTGGGAATGCACTAAATATAAAAGGTCTTAGTGAATTCACCCTTGTACGGCCGTCTAAGAAGGATTATTCGAATAAAGATCTAGATTTTAAGGTATGTTTTACATAGTTGCGGTCATGCATTATTACACATAATAATCTCTCTGTACCAACAGCACCATATATAATATTTCAATAATAATAAATTTTTACATATCTACATATATATACTACTTCTTTCTCTATCTTATTCATATAAGTGAATAAAGGTTTGGTGGTTAGGAGTCTGCTGGTCCTACTGTCTGTAAAGAAGCGTGAGATCCGTCCACAAATTTCCAATGCTTGTTGGAAATAAAGTTAAATAGTTATCAGCAATCATTCAAAATATTCTAAACTTCACTTAGCAACGTTTGTAATTGGTAACGCATTATGCGAATTTAAACGTTGAGAAAAAAAATGTCAAACAATTAACTCATGATAAAAATACTGTATTGAATTGAAACATTTAAAAAAAATTTTCGAGTGACTACTGTTGACTAGTCAGTTAGTTTGAGCAATAATTAAATGATATAAACACTTCTAACAGTAGCGTACAACACAAAACGTATAGCCTAGCATACACAACCTTCAGATTGCATAAACATACAGTTGGTCTACATCTTAAAAAGGTACTCATGAGTCAATAAATCCTTTTAAATCGTTTAAAACTTTTTAATTTTTGTGGGTGGATCACACTCATCATTCTTTTCGTCGCAAATATAGCCATGATATCTCTTGGATGCCTCAGAAAAGATTTTGCGATATCAATCCTGCTGTCTAGCTTTCGTCGTGTCCTCAGCGTGCCTATCAACAGATTTGATCCAGTGCAAAACTGCTGGCTATGCGTGCCATTGCTTTAAAATTGGCATATTATAATAAGCATGCAGGTACAAGTTTTCTTTTTAACAGAGACAGAAGACTGGATAACTAATTTAAAACACATGTTGGAACTTATTAATGGCTACACGTCTGCGCTGTGTGATTTAGCAGTCAGCAGACAAGCTTACAAGGTAGCTCTATTTTTGAAGTGTTTACTCAAAGGAAAATACGAAATCAATTGAGACAGCTGCTTTGATCCCCAGCTGTTTCTACAAAAGTCCCTCCCCCTTTCCTCTCCACTTCAAAAAGTGTCTTTCGTCTGCAGCGTGTTGTCATCACATATTGTGAGCGATTCTTTCAGAGTAGCGACCCATTCACCAGGTAAAGCACTTTTCAGAAGTGCACTTATTCTTAACTTATCTTAGAAAGTATGTTTTACTACATCTAAAATTGGCACATTATTAGATTGTAATATTTTTTGGTACCAGCCAAATGCTATAAGAACACCTGCCATAAATCACAAATGCCCCAAATTTTCAAGGGTAGTAAGCTATATGCAAAATTCTTTGTTCTATTTCTCTTTGGAATACTAGGAATAATGATCTAGAGCTAGCCATGACCTTAAGGTTAGGTTAGGTATAGCGTGTGCCATACTGTACTATAGCGTATGCATAGGTTATGCAGTATCCACTACATATCCGTCCTTATCCCTCTCACGCATCTGCACGATAGTTTTCGACTTTGCAAAGCTGGAACTCGAAAACTGTTTCGCTAGGGTGGAAAAAAACAGATTTGAATAACAAAGCGCTTCCTTCCTTCCCTCAAATGTGTTGACAATCATTTATAAGAGCTTCAAATTCTCCGAGGGTCCCACGATCCCGAAGTTCTTGTGTGCTCCAGAAATATTCTATTTCATTGCTTGAATTTGTAACAACTTTAGCCATCACATCCAGTTTATTGATTCTATTTCAATCAACAGATCCGTCGCACCGTAAAGAAATCGCAAGTGCGTTCTCAAAGGCTTCCTTATAAAACATCTTTTTGTGAGGATTGACCATGCATTTCAGCATATCTCTATGACCAGTGGGTGTAGTATACTGAAAATTTATCTTGAAACAACTCTTTTGTAGCTCAAAATCATTAAAAGAAAATTGGGATCCAAAGTGGCTTGCTACTACATGTCCTATGATCGATCTTGCAGAAAATGTTGATTTTTTAAGGTCATCGTAAACATAAAACGTAAGGCTTCTGATTTTGTTAGTCAGAACTACATTTGACTTAAATATTGCCTGACTCATCGGAGTACTAGCCATAACCTCACTACAAGGCGAAAAATAAATACGATCTACCTTGATGGTCTCTTTGTGCTGGGGAGAATCGGAGTGTGCTGATGTGATGCTTTGGCGGTACGTTGTGCCACTTTTTGACGCTATCGCAGAAATTTTATTACGATGACGCAATGATCTAATAGCTTCTAGGTGACTAAAACATGGTATGCAACGGACCGAGTGTTTAGAATTGTGATACATGTGAACAAGTGTTTCCGATCTTCATCAAAAGTGGTGTCTTTTTTGGAGGACTGAATGGTCGATAACAGCACGGTACAAAAATTAAATACAATATTTGAATATAACATTAGAAATGGTCTTAAATAATTCTTGATCAACATTTAAAATAGAGCTACTTTTTGACTGTGTCCGCCTATCACGTATGTTTCATGCACATTTATCTTACTATGTATATATATGTATATAGTGATAAGGATGGAATATTTTTTGCCCCCCCCCCCCTGACCTGCTCGCCATCCCCCTTAGCCCCCCTAAAGTCACAGATAAATTCGTTATACTTTTACGTGTTGTGTATGATCGTCATTTGCTTGTACCCCCCTCACCCTCATCCACCCTGCCTCAAAAATTCGATCGTTTTTCCCGTGATTTCACGTGAAAATCATTTTTTCAATTTTTCGGTGGCCCCCCTATGCTCCCCCCACCCCCTCCCCCGTCACCATCACCCATCTCTCAATAACTTAAAAATTTTTTTGGTTTTGTAAACCCTCCCAAAAACTTATAAATTTTTACCCGATGCTTATTTTCATGGATCCCCCCAAGATAGCCAAAGTCACCCGAAAGACACTATATCGCCGAACTTTGCTAAAAACAGACTAATTATTCCGATTACAGACAAACCCTCTCCCTAAAGCCCTCTTACATCGTCGAACGTTGTCAAAGACAACCGATTGCAGCCAAGCCGCTCCTTTACAGCCCCTTGGCATTTTTTATTTGACCCGCACCATTTATTTGGCGAATGGACGGACGAAAAACAATAACGCGTGACCGTCAGTGATACGAGTTTCGAAACAGATAACGGAAAACCCGTACGCTCGAGCTCAACACGTAATAAAAGTATAACATTGCTCAAGTACCAATAACCAAATAACCGAATAGACTCGCCCACTTAAACTCTTTATTGATAGATAATTTGTTCACTAATTAAGAGTATCAACAGAGTATTACATATTAAATAAAATACATGCGACAATAACACCCTATTACAGAAATAGAATAGAGCAACTGATACATGCACCAAGTGCGAAAAGAACAGGTGTTTACAAACCATGATTGTGCTGAAGTCTTGAAAACTATATCTGAGCAGTGATAAGCTAAGATCTCCCAGTCAAAAACCATGTTTTTTTCGTGCAAAATATGATAAAAAAATATTTCTGTGTATTATAATTACTGTGAAGGTGTATTATACTTTTAATTATGATGTAAATAGACAAGATTGGCTGGATAGCACATGCTTTGGACAACATAGAAACATAATCAGATTTTAGGGCAAGTGAGCTTTATATTTGCCAAAAAGAAAACATTTGTTTTAATACAATGTTCTACTACTACGTCAAAAATCACTAACTTTGCTTGTCTGAGGCAGGAAATAAAAAATGTCAGCGGCAGTCATATTGCAGTTCAAACAGATACTGAAAAACCCGTACAATTCAGCTTAATACGGAATTCAAATAAAATCAAACCCAAGCACCTAAAACCAAACAACCAAATAGAGTTGCCCGCTCAAACTGTGTATTAATGAATAATTTATGGAGTAATTCATAGTGTAAGCAGAGTTCGGGTTTTGGGATAGCGTACATAGTGTATTCACACCTTATTACCGGAATCGGACAGATCAATCAACTTATGTAAATGATGGAAAAGAAACCAGGCATGTGCAGACTATAATTACGTTGTAGTCCAGCAAAATATAACTAAAATGTAATTGGCTAAAGAGTCCCAATTAGGAACAATGTCATTTTTGTACAAAATATGATTAGCACTATTTTTCCGTGTATTATATTTACTATATAAGTGTATTATACTTTTGATCATGATGAAGACAGACAAGATTTGCTGGATAGCACATATTTTTCACAACCAAGGAAACCAATTAGATTTTAGGGCAAGTAAGCTTCATATTTGCATAACAGAAACCGGGTTTTGTAATACAATGTTCTACTGCTACGCCTAAAAATAACCAACTTTTTCTATATAGCAGAAAATAAAAAACGTTACAAATAGTAATACTTCTAGTAAAACAGATGATAGATAGGTGACCCGTATACTTCAGCTTAATATTTATTTCAAATAAATTAGATCTTATTTATCTAAAATCAAATCATCAAATTAATTCGCATAACTAAAATATTAGTTAATAAAATAATATATCCTTTTATTTAAAGTAATTTTAAAGCAAAGCAATAATATGAATTTGCAACTACTTTAACCAAATATTCAATATACTTCAACCTAATAACCGAAAGAAAAACCAATGATTAAAGTCATAACTATTTATTGTTTTTATTAATTAAGCTATTGGTAGAGTGGGGTTTTTATAATTATTTTTTAAGTAATTATAGAATTGTGTGTTTGTAGTATGTCAAGAAGAAAGTTCGATTAATGTATTAAAATAGTTATAAAAATTTGGGCCCCAATGACGATGATTAACATGCAAGCTCTACCGGTAAGGGGGCAGCAGGGCAAGCAGTCTTAACCAATTACGTTCATTTATCTTAAAGTTTTTAAAACGTGATTGATTGAAACTGCTTGCCCCGCGGCCCCCTTAGTGCTAGAGCTTGCACACTTATTATCCACATATATGTAGATACGGCTAATTTCGCCCCGAAATACTTCGATGTGGCTGATTCCACCGTAATGTGTTCGGCGATGATCCTAGCTCTTACGCATATACTGAAATGATTTGTACAAATCTAAAAGTCGATATGTATTTCTACCTTTTGTGACAAGGTTTTTCAAGGGCGTCTCAGCAGTAGGAGTTTAGATGTCGTATGTAGTTTATTTAATAAGTCAAAACCCGCTGATTTCAACGGTGTCCTTATTTATAACTTCCCAAACCTGAAAAATTAGGAAATGTTTGCTATTAAAGTTTGAAAATTATAAACAACCTATTGTAAAGCAACCTGAAAACATCTTTTATTTGTCACTGTAATCAATGAGTTACACATTATTACAGTTACTGTATTATAGTAAAAATCCCGAGCTTTCCGATGGTACCTCGCAAAATAGAGGTAACCCTGGAAAAATTCAAAATATTACGTAGAGTATTGATCGAGTCGTAGTATTAGCTAGGTAGTTGCAGAAACTCATCTTCTTTTGTTGAGACGCAAGGCACGTACTATTAAATATTTCAAAATTATACTGCAAGTATTTACGAAGGAATTGTATTTTATTGCGTCCTTGTAATCGTGTACTCATATAGATAACTTACTGTTAAATTTTTATTTTAAACTTTCTTTATTTATTCAAACAAAAACCATATTTAGCAATTATTCGTATTTTACGTGAAAGCAGTTAGTGTTTGTTAACCATACAGCTATACATATATCTGATAATGCTCACACATACGTTCTTACAGCAGTGAGACCAACTAACACAAATATTTTCTAGTTGGTAACACTGCTGGCTCGAGCCCCATCATTAACCCGCAGCGATCTATCGAAGGTGGTGTAATTGTCGTTGGAATTAGAATATTTGATAATTTAGTGTAGTTTCTAAAAATATTTTAATATTCAACGAATAAAGGACTTAGTTTGCTTAAAATTACAATAATGAATATCTAGCATAACTGCTTAACCTTGAACAAGGTAATATTACATGTAAATAAATTTAACTTAACTTAAAAATCTACTTATTCACAAATGAAAAAAATTTGAAAGAATAAGACGCAATCTAAATCGAACGATTCATCAATAGAAAATTGTATTTATGAACATATAAAAAAAGACTGTTATTGTAAAAATTTGTTAAAAAAATTTTTAAAAAGTGTAAAAATTGATTAAAAAACTATTTATTTATTTAAAAATTAATAAATCAATAAAATGAAAAAAATATTTCTGTATAAATAATAAATAATATTTAGAAATGCTGCAACTAATATTATTTTTTCAAAGTTTTAAAAAACTTAATAAATCAATTTTTGGAGAGCTTATTAATTTATGTAAACACATTTATTCAAATTTATAAAAAAAACAGTAAGTAAATATTAATGTAAATAGCAGGTTACAAACCGCAATATGAAAGCAAGTAATAAGTAGCTAATTCGCAGAGGTAGTTCTTGGTTATGTCGACAAGGTTGACGGCTCGTATGCACAAGGTCGGGAGTTCTAGTCCGATAGAAAAAGGTTTTGTTGAGAAATTGGAAATTCTCTTTTGTTAAAAATTTTTAAAGGAGGAGAAATTTTAAATAATTGATTTTCTAACCTTTGTAATAGACTAAACGAAGTACACATTGAGAGTTTCATTTAGACGTAAGATATATTTTTATGTATAGTGTATATTATAGATTTTTTCAGATATTTTATTTTGGCTTGGTATCAAATAGAAAATTCTTTGTAATCGTAAAGGAAAAGCGATATATAAATAAACAATGCAAGCACCTACTTGTTTGTTTTAATCTTGTCATTCAGGTATAAAAAAATTTAGCGGGAAAAAGCTGTGTTGGAAAATAAAAAATTTTCTGGACTTTGGCAGCATACCGCTATTGTTAATATTTCGATTGTTACTATTTCGCAGGAGAAGTCTCGTTCACTGATCAACTTTGTACACGGTACAGGTAAAAGTAGTGTTATAATTCGTCCTAGCAACAACGAAAAGAGCCATAAGCAGTTGCAAAATTACTCCTCGGGAAATATAACACTTCAACAAGAGTATACCTCAATTTAAGGTCTTAATTTTAATGAACAAAGTCATTCCTATCTTACTATATATATATATATTGTTCTAAGGACTATAATTTTTTCCGCCTCATCTCCTCCCTCTTCCCCCTTCCCCCTTGCCTTCCCCTCAAATCACGGGAGTAATCTTTTAATTTTTACGTGTTTTGACGATCGTCACTTGTTCCCTCGCCCCCCCTTGCCTCCTCCTCGCCCGCCCTCATAAGTTATTTTTTTTTCTCCGTGATTCAACGTAAAAATTTTTTTTCTTTTCTAAATAGCTCCCCTAAGGCCCCCTTTACCCCACCATCACCCCACCCTCCAGATTATTAGAAAATTTTTCAGATCCTACTGTGTATATATAGTTGTAAGTACTTCAATTCTCTCCGCCCCCTCTCTCCCCCCTCGCACAGTGGGGAAAAAGTAACTTTTTTGTTTTAAATCAACTTTCCGGCTAGAGTTTTCAAGTAATCTAGACGAATTTTAATTTTGAATGTTTATAAATAAATTCTCTAACAATTATTCTGGACATATTTTCCATTCAGCACTTTCGTTTTTTTTTTATTGTCTCTACAACCTCCAAAAAATACATGCTTATTAATTATTTTCACGATTGTGCTTTCTACTCGGGTGTAATATATGGTAAAAGTACTTTTATAGGGGTTTTTGGGGTCGCTTATTACGAATTTTCAATCAGATAACCAAAATTCGAAATGGCGGAACCAATATGGCGGAATTTTTATTTTTTTGATTGGCAATATTAATGAAAAAACTCTTATATGGGTTTTTTTTCCGGGTCGCTGACTACGAATTTTTAATAACATAACCGAAATAAAAAATGGCGGATCCAATATGGCGGACAAAAATTTTGTTTCCGGCAAAATTAGCGAAAAAACTCTTATAGGGGTATTCGAGGTCGCTAATTAAGAATTTGCAATCAGATGGGTAAAATTAAAAATGGCGGATCCAGTATGGTGGACAAAAGTCCTTTTTAAATTGTCAAAATTCGTAAAAAAGTTTTTGAAGGGGTTATTGGGGCTGATGATTACGAATTTTCAATATAAAACTATAAATTCAAAATATACAATGTCATTTCACTAACACTTAAGTAAGAAGTCATGTAATAAAACTGTTACGAGGTATCAACATATAAAAATCAAAATTTACAAAAGATCTTCATTGAATATTTGACTTTCGTTTCTGCATGGCGTAAAAAATTGTATCATTTTCTTTGTACAATCATCTTGACAATACAGTTATCATTCCGTGAATCATTAATAACTACAAATAATAGTAATCGGTTTAACATACAATTTATCCCAAAAGATTATCATAGATTTGCTTTGTTCCAAAAGTTTTTATACTTTTTCTTTTAATTTAAAAATTTTAAATTTATTCTAGTAAAAAATTTTATTTTAAATACCTAAATACGTTAAAAAATTATATTAAGGGGTTCAATGGACTTTTTGTACTTTTATTTTAGACAAATACATTGAGTAATATACACTTACACAATATACTTTATTCTTTCAATAAAAAATCATCATGTAACTTGTACGTTAGGGAATCGTTCTAATAATTATGTTGAGAAATGTTAATTGTTAAAAAACATATATGTACACTTATAGAGTAAGATACCCCATCAGTATAGAATACTTTAGATGTGATTGCTTCTCAGTTTGGGACGAAAATGAGAGAAAAAATAATTTCTAAAAAATTTCGTCCGTTTTATGAAATCTGACATCTTATTTTTTTATTTCTGAATATCAAATTCGTCATCAGTGACCTCAATAACACCTTCAATAATTTTTTTACGAATTTTAATAGTTTAAAAAGCTTTTTCATCCGCCATACTGGATCCGCTATTTCGAATTTTGGTTATCTGATTGCAAATTCGTCATAAGCAATCCCAAAAACCTCTATAAGAGTCTTTTTACAAATTTTGCTACTTAAAAAAAATTTTTTCCGCTATATTGGATCCGCCACTTTCAATTTCCGTTATCTGATTAAATAATCGTAATCAGCGACCCTGAAAACCCTTGTAAGAGTTTTTTCACAAATTTTGCCAATTGAAAAAATTTTTGTCTGCCATATTGGATCTTCCATTTTGAAATTTGGTTGTCTGATTGAAAATTCGTAATAAGCGACCCCAAAATCCGCTATGAAAGTACTTTTACTATATATTTTACCCGCGTAAAAAGCACAATCGTGAAAATAATGAATAAGCATGTATTTTTTGGAGGTTAGTTAGTTAGTTAGTTAGTTAGTTAGTTATTTATTTGGTACTAAGGGCTCGAGGCCTTATGTAGTACACAACAATACAGATGCAGACAGTTGAATACATCATACAGAATACATAGATAGTGGTGCTTACAGTGCGTGAATTAAAAACTTAGAAAAATTAAAAATAATAAAAGCCAGCAGAACAGATGGATTGATAACAATACGAGCAAGGTTATAGAGACAATAAAAGAAAACGAAAGTCCTTAATGTAAAATAGCGCCAGAGGAATTGTTAGAGAATTGAGTTATGAACATTTAAAAAAAAAATTTGTCTAGATTACTTCAGAACTCTAGCCGGAAAGTTGATTTGAAACAAAAAAGTTTCTTTTTCCGCACTGTGCCTCACCCCTCTCCCAAATTCGCTTGTTTTCTTCGTAATTGAACGTAAAAAAATATTTTTTTTTCTTAAAAGCTGTATTTCCTAATTTTATACAAAGAATTAGTTATATCAATTATCTATTTAATATTTTATGATAATTTTTCCACTTTACCTTGCAGTAATCATCCAAGAGCGATTTGTTTAAGTGGTTCCCTAATTCCTCTTAGAAACATCAACACTATCACCATAAAAAGCCATTTCATATATATATATTTCGTATACATGAAATAATTTTCGGTTTGTTGTATCATATTGTTGTAATATTCACAAAGGAAACGATAGAGCATTTTGTAAAATATAAAAAGATATAAATTGCGAAGATGAAGTTTATGATGAAATTAAACAATGCATCGATGCACGATATTTAAGTCGAATAGAAGCTGCTTGGAGATTACCAGAATATCTCATCTGCGGTAGAAGTTATTGTGTAGTGAATTTGCCAGTACACCTTAAAAATAAACATAATATAGTTTTCGATGAAAACCCAATTTCTGAATCTTTAAGTAATCACAGACCACAACTAACAGAATGGTTTGGATCAAATAAAACAGATGAATTTGCTGAAAATTGAAAATACGTAAATATTCCGGAATATTAGAATTTTAATAAAACGATGAAAAAATGGGAAAAAAGACAACGTTCCAGGAAATATACTGCAATAGATAGATTAAATGTTATTCCTCCGAAAGACGAAAAAATATTTTACATGAAGTTGATATTAAAAAAAAAAACATTGTTGTACATCTTTTCATGATTTATAAACATATGAAGGTGAAACATATACAGCTTTTAAAGAAACTGCAATAAGCATGCGTTTATCTAAACCCGATTTACAAATTTGGACTATTTTCGAAGAAGCTAGCGTTGTTATGTTCTAAAATCAATTGAGGAAATTTTTCGCATGGTTTTTACTTGCAGAAAATATTGAAGGTAATGAAATCTGGAAAATGTTTGAAACCAAGTTTACAGAAGACTATGAAATAAATAAAGAAAATCAAGTTCCTTTACATTTAAATAAAGTGTTCATATCTTTAATATTTTCAAATCTATATGTAATGGTATAATAAAGATTTTTCTATTGGTAGTCCAGGAGGACCAGAAAAAACTATTCTGTACAAGACTTTAATTTATTATAATGTTTCTAAAAAAAAAAAAAATTATAATAATGGCGTGGACAGGAATTGCATCAATATTACTACCAAAAGGTATGAGAAGTCATAGGACTTTTAAATAACCATTAGCATTAGATAACATTGAAAGTTCTTTTTTAAAGTGTGAAATCGATAGAACAAATTTAAGAGAAGTCGATTTAATTATATGGGATGAAGCTTTAACGATTTCAAAAAAACCATTAGAAATAGTTGACAGAACTCTACAAGATTTGTGTGACAATGATAAGCGTGTTGGAAATAAATTATTAGTGTTAGGTGGAGATTTCCGTCAAATTCTGTCTGTAGTTAAAAATAGTAATCTAAGTATAATAATTTCTGAAACGATTTAATCATCATATTTATGGCCATTTTTCAATATTTATAAATTATTAATAACCACGCGATTAATAGACCAAAGATTCTCAAAATTATTATTGAACATTGAAGATGGACAAATCAAAAGGTTCAATATTCCCGAAAATTTGATTACTATTGATGTATGTTCGAAAATACTTCGAACGATATCAAGCTTAACGTTAAATAATGCCATATTAATAACTCATAATGAGTATACATATTTTCTAAATAATAAAGTTTTAAATGATATGGAAGGAAATATTGTAACATACTACAGTATATATAAAGCTACTTACCAAGGTGTTGACAAATCAGACGATGACATTTATATTGATTTTCCAACAGAAGTTTTAAATAATATTCGAGAAGATCTTCCACCACATAAACTTAATTTAAAAATCGGAGCAGTAGTAATGTTAATAAGAAATTTCAGCATGAATGATGGACTTTGTAATGGTACAAGATAAAAATAATTGAAATTATATAAATTCAATATTACAGCAGAAATTATAACAGGGGAAAAATTGGAAATAAAGTTTTTATACCACGTATAACATTATGTTCTGGAAATAACTCTTCTTTACGTTTTATTTTATACAGAAAACAATTTCCTATTGTTTTAGCT
>JAPYYV010004793.1:0-22693 GCA_030522625.1 Copidosoma aretas
ACCCAAATACTGCGTCCACATCTCCCATAAATTTAACACGCAAACAGCAAAATCTAATTACTGCGACCCAATTACTGCGATTTAGTTGAGGTTAGCTTTATTTTAGAATATGCAATTCAATTTTAGCTTAAGAGTATGACTCGATACAATGTATATCCAACTTTTAATTGATTTCCACGCATATTATAATGTGGATTATAACAAAATTTCGTATTCATTCTTTTTTATTGCCATACATACCAAATCCGCAGTAGTTAAGTAGCCCACAGTAATTGGGTACTATATCCTTACCTCATAATTCTGCTTATACATCATTGCAAACACTAACAAAAAAGAAAGAGAGTAGGTAAAGCCGTTTTTCGGCGGAATTCATTTTCAAGTGTTAAAATTATGCATTATTCCAATATCCAGTAACAATAATAAGTCGATTCCACTACAAAAGACAACACGACAAAACACTCTACAACTTTCGTTAAAAGAGCTAGAAAGAGGTCGTCTAGTCAGTTTAGGCTGGAATCCTCTTAGTTTTTAGATAGACAGTACACAAATCAATTCATATTTTTTACCCAAATAATTTTATGGCCAACAACCGGCCATTTTGACCTTCCTCCTTATGAGTTTAAAAACATAACGGTAACGCAACCTGGAATTTGAAAAATTCAATTGTTCGTGCTAAATAAGAAAAATGAAAGTTCTAAGCAACAAAAATTTACTTTTTCAGATAAAAATAATAAATATTTCCTATCGTTGAATAATATTTCACGTTTCTCTTTGTGTACAGTAATTAATAACAAACCAATTTAGTATTTTGCTTTTAAAATAAGAAAAATAAATTTTAAAGTAGCTTTAACTAATGTAGACACATCATGTAAGTCTCAACTTATCTGTCAGTAGGGGAGTGGATAAGCTTTCGCCAGTCATCCGGAGGGCACGCGTTTGATTCCCGGTGGGGATTGTTTTTTTCCGCTTGGTTTTATTTAGACAATCTTACGCGTTACCTTCACCGCAAGCAAAAAATCGCTCCCTGAAAAAACGAAACAGTTTCTTAACGGGGCACAAGACTTGTTGGTGAATAACTTTCCCGGTTGTTGTTATAACATTACATAGAATTTTCATCACTACAAGTATCTATATTGTGTTGGATATTTATATGTATTGATTTATTAAAATTTAAATACTGATTTAAATCATAACAGTGACATAAAAACAAGCCTGCTAATCTATTTGCCTCTTGGGTGGTGTGGAAAAGATGGATAGCTTTATAAATCAACAACACACAATAATCAAATACACGCGAAAATTCGTCTTAATTAATGTAAGTCGATAAGCGCAATAACCCAACAATTGTAAAAGGGTATGAGGTGTTGATCCAAATTTTGAGAATCAAACAATATCTCCTTATTTTGTTCGGTAGGTGTGTGGTTTGTGGGGTGTATTAAAACTATTTAACTTAATCAAATATCTTGATGACCTCAACAACCGAACAATTGTAGAGGTTGTATGACTGCTGTATGGGTAATTCAGCGGGGGGGGGGGGGGGGGGGGGGCGAAAGGCGGGGGCCGGAAAAAAAAGGAAAATTTTCGGGGGGGCGGGGGGGGGGGTAAACTCAGATTTTTATGGGCTGCGCTAGTGAGCGTGTTGGGGAAGGTGTGAACAAATCCACCAAAACAACTATATAATAGAGGGAGATATTCATACACTTCTAGACATACACGCATAGATATATCATTTATAGATGAAGGCATTCATACATGCACACATACCTATATTTAAAGCACATTCATACGCACATATTTACACTGAAAGTTACCTAGAATGCACAGACAATAATAGCTGGTAGTGCAATAACTATTAATATGTTTACAATCAGCCCTGCTCTATTTTACAGAGCAAGGACGCAAGTTTTGTGGTATGAGACACTCAAAAGTATTAAATGTTGCCATCAAATAGCTTGAAGGATAACATCGCATGTTGGTCATCTGAAACTGTCAGTTCCTAATTTGAATCCGCCAGTAGGTTTCATGTACATGTAACGTGTAAAAGTGGCAGCTATTGCTGCAGACTGACAGAGGTATAGACACAATACAATAAGAATAAGGAATTCTGCTGATTGAATCGAGGTATGTAAATTGTATGATCACCAAAAAAGATAATAAAGTCCAGTTATTTTACTGTGTATTGTTGTAAAAAGTAATAGATTTATATAAAGTACCCAGATCAGTTCCATTATAGCAACAAGTGTAGGATAAGATAAAATGCAGCTTACAGTAAATATTTATTTCCTGCAGTACAGTAATGGAAATAGTCATCCCAATCTATGTTAATATAATTTTCTGATCGAAATATGTTATGTTATGTTATAAACACACATACAGAATGAATGTAATTGTTTGTTATTAAATATCTAATTACCATTAAAATGACAGTAAAATCTTTGAGTGAGTAGAAAGTTTTTCATTCGTTTTTTAGTCCTTACGACATCTATTGCTTTTTAAGAGCTGGGTAAAGAATTAAACCGGGTATAGGCCAGCTGGTTTAACGATACGAAAGGCAATCGATATTTATTTCTTACTCTCGTTACAAAAGTGCACTCTCCGTGAAATATATTTTTTGTTCTTGTGCACGGGCGTGAGTGTGAGTAAAAAGAGGCGATACAGATATTACAGACATGGTAAGCAAGAGGAATATTTGCGAAGAGGAGGATCTCGAGCAGTAGAATCTCGAGTGTTCACGAAAATCAAGAGTGGGAAGCTGGAGAGCAGAGCGCATTAACTAGTCCTGGAGGAGGCGCCAGCAATGCCCGCCCAGATTTAGACATTATTCTTACCTGACGACGACGTTCCCGCGATGCAGCGGACATCTATCCACGAGCCATCACCTCCGCCATCGGTTGTTGAAGAAATGTTTGCGTGTTCTTTGTAAGAGAGGAAGTTTTAGGGCATATACATAGCCGATGGACTGCTGAATGGCAGAGATGAGCCTATGGTCGCCACGTGGTAGTGCATGGTGTTCACTCTTCCGCCATGGTACTCTGTCTCTCTCTTTTTCTTCCTCAACTTGAATGCTGAAGAGAGGCGTGTTGATGTGGTTCTTTGTTTTTCTCTCCTTTTACTTGGAAGGTCGGCCACTTGTTTTGGGAGTATTATGAATATTTATGTAAAGTCAGTCAGTTTGATTGGGAGATCAATGTCGCTTGATAGGATCCGCACGGGTACGTTCGTCATACAGTTGATGGATGGGAAGGTGATACATCACTCTGTGTCGGGTGACTGTCGGTGAAAATTCGCTTTGGAGCTAAATACTAAGCCTGTGGGCAGTCATACAGGCATTTTTCTTGGTAGACTTGTGTTTGATCACCAGGAACTACATAAAACCGTGTACATACATGTCAGTTATAAGCGACCGAGCAGCATTGTGCCAGGTGCGGATGTAGGTAGCTTACATGTTCACGTAGCTGTTTATGTATAATCTCCTGGTAAGTAATAAAGCACATAAGTAGAAACAAATAAGCGCGTATGTACAGAATAGCATGATTATACAGACAGTCAATAGTATGAATGAATTGTCCTCACATGTATTTATCGGCTGACAACTTAATTTATACCCTAAAGACCCTCTACACAAAGGCTATGAAAAGGACAGAAGGTGCAGTTACAGAGGCAGTAACCATATTAGCAAAGGATGGAACGGTAATTTTTGAAAATAGTCACGGATGGTTTCATACCTTAGGTTTGTAGTAAAGAAGAGGTTGCAATCATATTCACTGCCTTATGCCAAGACTAATCACCTTGAGTGCTATTAGTCAGTGTGTAGGCGTATTCTTGGTATCAGAACCGCATGTACACATCTTGTCCCGTATTTTCACCAATTTTTTTTAATCATCGGTACCCTCGATGATTCAGTTGTGTTCACTGAGATCGAAGGGAGCAGTGATATTTTGTAGACTTGACTTTGTACACTCTATATGATTCAGCTGTGTTCGTTGATCAAGGTAAGAGTACAAACTCTGTTATTTCATATTAACACTAGAATAATTTATTTTATATAAATATTACTATAGGAATATAATGAATTTTTGCAAAATTATTTTTGCAAAATTATTTTTGCAATTAAAAGTTTAAGAGATGGGAGAAAAACCATTCCACCACGCCAAGTCACTATCTCCGTCCACTTTATGTCATAAGAGGCGAGCCCCTCCCTAAAAACAAGTCATCCATCAAAACAAACGAAAAAAATTAAATGACAGGAAGTTAATAAATTTTACGGAGATAGTAATGAAAGTAAAGTAAAACATCCCCATGTTTTAAAAGTATGGAAAAAGTAAATTATTCAAACTTAAGAAATTTACCTAAAGCTAATGTAAAGACAGGGACTTATGTATTTGAAAGACGGATGTCGAAGATTATTGAACTAATGAAAGGACTCGGAAAATATATAAATACTAATTATACTAAAATAAACAAAATGTTGGATGACATGGAAAGATCCCATGGCATACGAAGGAAACAAAAAATTCACTAGGTGTCTGAATTAAGCAACAAGCCAGAAGAACTAGAGGGAGCTAAACAAATCATCCAAGCAACTCACGTAATTAAAATAACAACAGAGGGTACTGCAAACTTTACTGTTTTTCCTGGGTCCAAAAATGCAAATTTAGATCTTAAAAAATTTAATTAAGGCAAAATTTGAAAATCAGACCCTCAGAAACCCATTTATAAATGATACAGAAAGTTTCCTAAGTAAAACTACGAGAGAAAAACTGCAGGTAGAGTTGATAGATAGAGATAACCTACTAAAGTACGATTATAAATAGACCCAAAATACAAAGTTTAAGATGTTTTTCGACGTAATTACCTCAGAACTAAGAACTTGTAATTTATTGTATGTAATTAATAAATCAAATAAAGAAGACAGTATGTTGGATAAAAGGACTATAAAAAAAGATAAATATAAAGTAAGGGATATTTAAATTAATAGAAAAGATGAAAAATACCGTAACAAAACGGCGCATATTAGGGATCCTGTATTGCTGCTAGATAGAAAAAAGAACTTAAAAAATGCGCTACTAAGGAATCCACTAACTTAATCAGAAAGAGATTGAGCAGCGTAAATTTTATCCCTCATAGAGAAACAGCTTCTCACTTTTGGGACAGGATTTAGGGCATAGTCAGAATGTTTGATAACTTGAGTGAAATCACTCCATCATCAGAGGTAAAAAAAAGGGATGCCTTTTATAATGCAGTTGTACAATCTTTTCCTTGTTTGCTTATTGTTGACTTTCTTTATCAAGTAAACAAGGATAAATCATTAAATTATGAGCAGTTAAAATGGCATGTTTTGAAGGCTTAAGCTTAAAGGACGTAAAGGGTGAAAGCACTGCCAGCAGCAACCGCTCTACATGTCTTAAAATCGGATACCGTAAAATGCTTTAAGTGAAATGATTCAGGTCATATATCCTATGACTGCCCACGTATAGATGGAAAAATTACGTGCTTCCGGAGTGGGGATTTTGTGAAAACAAATTTCCACTGGGGCAAAAATCGTCCCACATCCAAAAACTTTGAGTTAAAAAACTTTAATAACATAATAGAAATTAAGACTTCAAAAGGAGTGGATGTACACCGTATAACAACACAAGCAAAAATAATAGCAAGAAGCAGAGAACAGATAACCAGAATAAAAATTATAAGAATACGAAAGTCAATAACTTACTGACAGAAAATAAAAAAAAGAATGACACCAAAAATGCTGGAGGTAAGGCACATGATAAGCTGTGTATTGACCCTCCACTTTTTTCTCGGCGTCCTCGAAAGAAAATTCGTGTGTAACCAGAAATCTAGCTGAACTTATTGCTGACTCAGGGGCTGCTAGGCACTTATCTAATGTAAAAAAAATATTTAATTCATTTTAAGCAATTGACACTATTGAACATATGAATATAGACTCTTTTGCGGACTTGAGAACGTAGGGAAGAAGTGACATAATAGGCTAGAGCAATAATTAAAAGATCAAGTTAGAACAAGTTATTTGCGCCACAGATCTCGTAGGACATCTCTTATCTTTGAGAAAGATTGTTGTTAATAGTTTGGCAATCTGGCTAGATAATGACATTCTAAACACACTTGATCTAAAATCAAATAAAATAGTTATGTCTGGTATATACAAAAAACCCTACTGAGACCTCTACTCAGACTTGAAATTAATAAAAATGCGGAATGTTTGTATGCAAATCAATCTGGAATAACGAGATATATCGCACGAGGTGCTGCAGCATTAATGGGCAAAAACATTATGCAGGATGATTAGAATATCAATTTCGAGAAAATTACTAAGACAATAAAAGACTTGGAAAGCAAAAATGTGAAAAGAGATGTGAAAACAGATCGTTTAGAAAAATTCATAAATTTTGAAATTACAGTATGTGATAGGAAGATATATGAGATAAAAGACACAGCACTAGTAGAACTAACAGACTTAAACCGTAAAAATTTTATAGGAAGGGATCTAAACTATGAACTTATCAAGTAAGTAGTAAGGGTGCCTTTTTTCCAGACAGAAGTCATAGATATATGTCATACGGCTGGCGCCGGGGGTGTGGCCTCCGGAGGGCCCCGTTTTTCCCAGACACTATATATATGACATATGGCCGGGGGCGGAGGTCCGAAAGTGCGGGGAGAGAGTGGGGGAGAGAGCCCTGGCGAGAGAGGGCCCGGAAAATTCAGACGCGAGAATTAAAAATATGTGCGTTACTAATTACCAACCCCAGGCATGCGTGCGAGGTTACCGACCTGCAAGGGTCGGCGTACCGGCCGAGGTCTGGTGGGGGCTTTTTAAATTTTGTGTAGGAGTAAGGAGGGGATTCCAAAGAGGGTAAATAATGAGACGGAAAATATATTTAATACATTTATTAAAAACTTAAGTACGCTTCTACGTAATATAATTTCAAGTGCATTTCTTTTACTTGAATGTCCAGACAAAAACTAACTAACTCTAAGAACACAGCATTAAAATGAATTTCCAAAAATTGATCATCAATTACAGATCTAAGATTTCCTTTGACGTTATTTCGTATGGATGATAAATTTTAGCGATCAAATTTTTCAAGCTTGACGCATCGACTTTATTTGCGAGACTAGCCTTTGAATACAAAATAGTTAACTCGTCCACAATGCAATCCTTGGATTTATCAACTAATGGGACTAGGGGCTTAATGCGGCGAGGTCTTTTGTCCACACATGCACTAGCCCTAAAAAAGGTAGACTTTCGGATACGATTGTTGAACCATACGTTTTTGTCTTATTATTGTAATGATCCGGCTCGGTATTGCTGGAGTTTCTGACAAACACAATAGATCTCATGCCATAACATAATGTGAATATCAACTCAATATTGCCCACTTGCACTCGATCAATTTCGCCAAAGTCAATGTTGTCAAAAAAATTATCCATTGTAGCAAAATGATTTTTTAATTCACTCCATACATGAGCGTTTAGAAATACTCCTTCTCCAAACAGGGATTTTAAAATCTGTACTGAAGGCTGAAAACTGTGGCGATTGACATTGTAGTAAAGCCTTATTACGATTTCTTCTGTAGACGATTTGTTGATCGGTTACGAACACGTTAATACACTTGTACGACATATTATAGCACTATCACTATCTTTTTTATCTTCTATAAAATTTGTCAAATTAAATTTTGCTCCATCAGAGTTATACGTCAAAGAACGTTTTCCCTGTCTCAAACCGAGTCGAGCCATTTCGAAGAATAGTGTAGCGCGTTAATACAAATCAACAGCGGAAAAATCTCGAAACAGCAAGCAGCGTCAACAGCACAAACTCACAGAATTTTATTCTACAGACAAAATTTTCGTTCTCAAGATGCAGGCAACCGTCACGGTCTACAGCATCCAAACTCATCATTTTTGTGCAGAGAGAGATAATACTCTTGATTGTAAAAAAACATACCACAGACACGCGATTACCCCTTCCTTTTTTTGCTTTTATATGGTAGACAAGGATATCCTAGGGATGATGTACGATGAAAAAATAAGTGTGTTCAAACGCGTTTATACCCCTTTACTTTGAAGAGCGCTGCAAAATATTCGACAAACAAGATTAAACGCACGCATACCTTCTAGTTAGGCACGTATTACTCAGTAACCGCGACAGCATGTATTAATTTTCCATCCTCATCACAAACTGTGGTCAGAGTATGCAAATTTCCTTTTGGATGCAATAAAACTATGGTATACAGCGATGCTAGATTTCTGCAAACCTTGTCTAACTATTTGTATCAGCGAAATTTTGACCAACAAGTGGGAGAAAGAGAATAGATGGGGGAGAAAAGAAGAAAACTTGGAAGAAAATCAATATCTTCTTACCCTTTACCGAATCAGCTTCTGCTTTTCAACTTCTTTTCCGTGCTATTAAATCACGCTTTGAAAAGTTTTAATAGTTCGTTTTCTATGCTGGCTAAGTTTTCAATTTGAAAAATGGATACTTCGATGATCCGCGATTTGTCCGAGGTGGTTCGATCATGTGAGGTATGCTAAGCTTGTGTCGGAGGATGCGCAGGTGATGTACTCGGACGAGTGGATTAGTGATGTGCTACCCGGATACGCGACCAATACTCTAATCGGTGTACTGGATACATTGTTTAAGGTACACCTTGATTATTTCCACGTGGGTGCTCTCTACCCACTACATCTTAAACGCAGCCCAATCGCCATACAGACGGTTGCGCAGTGTCTACCGATAAAGGCGAGGGAGCTAGACATCCTCAAAAATATGTATGAGGATGATGATGAAATAAGTACGTAATATTTATATATATATATATATATGTACATAATTTTGTAAAACTTTTTGCGTGCTAATAAATAAACGTTTTTTATAACGCATGAAATTTTTCATTATAGTTGCGAAGGAAATTGATTTAGATACCGATTTCGACGACATCAAAGAGCATGTTAGAATTTTTCCTGCTGTGGATTGCGCTTCGAGCGAGCCAACACACGGATCTTTGGCGTTGCAGTACTCCGTTGAAAAACAAAAACAAAATGATATTGCAGGTAACTAATAATTTGCATACGTTTCTTTGCATGCTGAAAATAAATTTTTTTTTTGACGCATGAAATTTGTATTGCAGATGCAAAAGATATGGAGCTTAACGATGACAACGGTGAGATTGATGAGGGAAACGCTGCAACTGTCAACTGCGATGCAAAAAGAAAGCAGAAGAGTTGTATGGATGAACCAACCCCTGGACCGTCAGGGCTTCAGAGCTTTGTTGAGAAGCAAAAAACTGCTAAAGGTGACTAATAAATTTCGCATCTGTATTCCTTTCGTATCTTGTTATTTAATTTTCTAAATACTGATTATGATATTGATATTTATAGATACAGCCATGCTGGATGAATCTGTAGGAGAAACTCCACAGCAACAGCAGCAGCAGTCGCAGCAGGGTGGTAGCATGCGTTCTATAGATGCTAATGTGCAGACGGACGCAGAATCATATTTAACTCCAGGTAAAAAATATGTTTTTATAGAAGGCAACCGTAACAAATATATAAAATCTTTTAAAGTGACGTGTCGCGCAATAAAATTCCTAATTCTTCCTCCCGTTGATAATAACCATACTTTAGAATGGATTAAAAAGGCTCTGCACGAATTAGTATTGATCATCAAACAAAAATATAGTAATTATAGTTACATGGTAGAAATAGATTTATATTTTGACGTATTGACTGAGAAATAGATTTATATTTTGACGTATCCGCGGGATTATTTTATAAACCAATAGATTAACTAACTTTTGACGATATGGTCCTTGTTCGAAAAGCTTTAACAGAGTAAACGAATTATAGATATTGCAAAAACTTTAGTAATAAAGGTAACCTATGTAAAATTACCGCAAGGGTGGGGTGTCTCTGAAGATAGAATCAATAAGTTAAGTAAAAGCGGTATCTTGCTTATAAGTGATCAAGATAATTCATGTTCAGCGAGAACGCTAGTTTGTGGTGAGGAGTTAACTACAAAAAATTGCTCGCATGATTGGTTTAAACAATGGGGAAAAATAAAAACAGAAATAGAACAAAAATCAGCAGCTGTTGAACTAATGCAAGGCTCCGAAATCAATATAAATAATGAACAAGGGTATGGACCTGTAGAATTTTCTAAATTCCAACAATATTATAAACAATGTAGTATTTGTACTTGGATATTTGATTATGAGACTTTTGCAGACGATGGCCCGCTAGTTTTTGACGGCTCTAATGATGGAGCAGATCGTTGTACTCAGTTTATAAATATAATGCATCATGACGAAATAGGCCACTAATATCTAATTAAAAATATATACTAGCAGCAAGATTATGTTACTTTTGCATTACGTGTAATAAAGCATGTAGACATGTGGGTGCTTATGATTACATATCTGTCTGTTCTGCATGGAATGGGTCCCCTAATTATAAGAACAATCGCGATACAGGAGAGAAATATTGTATAGACAGCAGAAGAATATTTTATAATAAACAGTTTTTTAATAATCATAAGACAAAGAGGTAATTTGCAAGAACAAAAAACCATAAAACCGCAGTAAGAAATGTATGTGATATAATTAAAATTTGTAAGTCGTGTGACAAACTTATAGATTTGTCTAAAGGTAAACACGAATGCGGAAAGACATATTGTAAAGAGTGTTGAAGTGTCCATGAACTGAATGTTCTTTCTACTATGCAAGTAATTTTAAAAAGTAGAGTCAAAATAAAAAAAAAACTGTTTTATTTTTTACGATTTTGAAACTAGGTAAGACCTAGCCTTAAACGATTTAGTTGATACACATATTTATGTACCGATTCTCTGCATTGCTAAAATATGATGTGACGCGTGCATAGACAAAGTAGAAGTAAATACTCGCGCGTTTTGCCCGTTCTGCGGTATTAAACGAATAAAAAATTAAAGGCGAAGATTGCCTAAAAGAATTTTTTGATTTCTCTATACGATTATAAAGCAAAACTTTTTCCTCGTTTGCATGTATTGCTCATAATGCGAAAACCTTTGATGCCCAGTATTATTTCAAAATACGTAGTTGATGATAAATCAATAGCCCCTAAGGTTATTCCAAACGGAAGAAATATTATATACATGTCAATCGGTAGGACAAAGTCTATTGATAGTTTGAATTATTTACCTATGAGAGCCGCAGACTGACCTAAAACGTTTAATCTTGCAGGAAATAAAAAAAAAAGGATACTTCCTACATTTATTTGTAACAAACGATGAAAGTTATCTGGGCTCTTACCCAGATATGCGCTTTTACGCCCAGGATACGATGACTGTTGATGATCGAGCAAAGTTTTTAGACTGGTACACTGAGGTTACAACAAAAGGAAATGCTTTGTTTTACTTGAATGCAGAATTAATCGAATATTGCAACAAGACGTGAAAATATTACGTCAAGCCTGTACAACTTTTCGGAAAGTATTAGTCAAGTTGGTAAAGATGACTCTTTTGTTGAAAGTGTAACTATAGCTAGTGCGTGTTCTGAACTTTATAGGAATAACTTTTTTACAAAAGACATGATTGGTATCATACCGGCTAGTGGATACACACGGTCAGGACAGTTTTCAGAAAAATGTATTAATTGCCTTTTATGGGAGGAGAAATTAAGAAATATAGAGATCGTTAATGCGGGGAAGTTGCAGGAATATTGATTAATAGAAGGACCGCTCGTCGATGGTTACTTGAAACCCCAAGTAGGAGATTTAGGTACAAAAGGAACTGTCTTCCAATTTCATGGATGTTATTTTCACGGCTGCCCTCGTTGTTTCACTCATGATTGTTTTTAAAAACTAAATAATAATACTTATACCTCACGGTATAAAAATACTTTAAAAATTAGTGTAATAATATAAGAATACGGGTACAATGTCACAGAGATGTGGGAGCATGATTTTGATCTGTTTATAAAAAAAATGATGAATATTTTTCTTGTATTAAAAATCATCCAATCACGCAAAATCATATTTCAAATCCACAACATGCTTTCTATAGGGGACGAACTGGAAATATTGTTACCCGTTATTCGGTCAAAGAAGACGGAAAAATAAAATATCTAGATGTGTGCTCATTGTAACCCTATATTTGTAAAACAGGTATATTCCTACTCAAACATCCGAAAATATGTACGGGAGATGATTGTGTGAAATTGGCAGAGGAAAATTTTACAAATTTCCGTGAAAAAGTTGAAGGTTTGGTCAGATGTACGATTTTACGTCCGCAAGACTTGTTCCACCCTGTACTACCGATGAAAATGAATGGTCGTTTGCTTTTTGGTTTGTGTCGTGCGTGTATGGAGACATTCTCTCAAGAGGAGTGCGCTTACAGAAACAAGGCTAATAGAGCGGTATACGGTACGTGGGTATTTGTGGAAATAAAAAAAGCTTTAGAATTATTGTACAGAATATTGAAAATTGATGTTATACGGCAGTATAAAGTAGTCCAATACGATCATATATCTCGTAATGGGGGGTTATTTTCAGAGTACATTGACACTTTTTTGAAAATAAAACAAGAATCGAGTGGTTGGCCTAGTACGGTTAAATCTGAAGAGGATAAATTAGAGTATATTCACGAACACGAGCAAAAAGAAGGTATAAAGTTGAATAATAATACCACTGAAAAAAATCCCGGTATGAGGTCAGTCGCAAAATCATGCTCAAACCCGTTTTAGGGTAAATTTGGACAGCAGGTAAATTTGCCGCAGACAACAATGGTAAATAATTTTAAAGTATTACTCAAAATTTTACATGATGATGAAAAATATGTAGAAAGCTGTTTACCTGCAAACGATAAAGTTATGTACGTACCTTTGAGATACAGGGACGAACCCGCGATTTCTTCTCCGTGTACGAACGTTGCCATATCAGCTTACATAACTGCTCAAGCACGTTTAAAATTATACTTATCCTTGGAAAAACTAGATACTCAAGTATTGTATTATAATACAGATTCTATAATATTTACAACTAACGAGACTCTGCCTCACAAATATCAACCTCTGACAGGGTCATTGCTGGGACAGCTGACAGATAAATTGGAGGGTTATGGGGAAGATTCGTACATAGAGACCTTTGTCTCTAGAGGCCCTAAATTTTATACATATCGCGTCCAAACACCTGCAGGTGAAACACACAGTACGACACAGTACGTGTAAGGTTAAACGAATTAAATTAAATCACGATGATTCGTTAAAAATAAATTTCCATTCCATCGTGATCATGATCAAGCAATGGTGAAAAAATAATATAGAAATAAACAATACGATTAAGATAAAAAATCCAATGATAAGAAAAACCAGCAGGCATGAAGTTATTACTTGCGATGAAGATATAACTTGTTCTATAGTTTTAAAAAAACGTCGCCTTCTTTCAGAAACATCATCATACCCTTTAGGTTATAAAAAATAAATTTTTCTGATTTGTTATAGATACAATACGCGAAATGTAATGGGGTCTGCAAAAGCAGTAATGATTATTGCCGTGTATCAACATGTAGGCATCGCCCATGACATAGGAGGTCTTTGCAAGGTTTAGCCTTGCACTCTCTTTTCCATACATTAGTCCAACTCAAAGGAACAGAGAAAATAGAAGCATATCGAGAATTGTACAAAAAACTTTTTGAAATGAAGGATATTGTTGATGTAAAATTTTTCCATGTAAAAATATGCGGTTATTATGAAGAATTATCGGTAGTAAAAAAGTTGACCAAAAAAATGGTTGTGATGACGATGAAGAATATGTTGATGATGATGATGATAATTCACTACCGTATGACTATTTTTTAAGATATCATAGCTTTTTAGACGTCAGGATAGCAGAACTTTTAATTTTGATAGAAACAAATTAGATTAAAAGTATAGATTTTGATAAAAGTCTTATGCATGTTAAATACGAGGACAATATAGTAACGTATGAATGTTGGTGAGAACATGTTATAAAAAGACTTGATCGTAATAGATGAGTATCCATAAGAAATAGTGTAGTTCGCGACCATCGACAGATTTTCCTGTAAGCAATAATTTAGAAATATTTTTTTACGTTAAAAAAAATAATCTATCAAATTTTTGTTTATATTAAGAAAATACTTGAATTTACTTGTTGTAGATGTTAGGCGGATGATTCAATCGTACTGTGGCGAATCGAGATGTGACTGTTTTAAGAAATTTTGCAGAGTACCTACATGTGTATACTTCCCAACATACAGTCTAACGTTAAATGGTTTAGCTTGGCGCTCTTTGTTTCATACGTTGGTACAATTAAAAAAGGACAAAAAAGTATTAGTGTATCGAATGACTTATAGTTATATGTGCAGAATGTGATCATCTAACAATCTTTGATCTAACATTAGCTTTACAGGATATTTTAGAAAGTCAACAATTGTTTAGAATAATGTAGTAAAAGATGTAATAACTCAGATCTATATAAAAAATACTTTAACAGAAATTTTATTTATAATAGAAAAAAATAATATTTTGGATGTACATTTTCCTAGTTATACGCGTGGATTACACTTAAAATAGTTTTGATATCTAGTAAAGTGGAAAAAGTTATTTTGTATACTCGTTGATGTATTGAAATATTTTATCAATAAAATATGTATTTTGAGGCCCAACAACAAACCAATATCTAAATCTGAAATCTATCATAATTAAAATCTGGGTAATACTAATATTTGTATGATCATTTACCTGTAAACATTCGAACGTAAAAGATTTTTCAATAGTGATAAATGATGTGTACGATATAATATTCTTCAGATTTATTTTGTAGTCTTGGTAACCTCTCATCTTCAAACTTTCTCTTGTAAATCTTAATAAAATTTTAATACTATTAATGCATTGAATCTCCGTTGTGTTGATAAAGATTATTGACAAGTATGGTTGTAGTGGTATGGCGCGATTATTGGTGAGTATGGTTGTAGTGTTGAGTAATATTAGTGGGGAGATGCAATAATCACATGTAGTGGCATGATGTCGCCACCTCTGCTGAAGAGTCATACTAATACGTATTGGTTACGTTTTTTTACCTCAGTATTGCACGATGTGGAAAAGTAGTAGGAACGAAAAGGGAACTTCAGAAGAGAAGAAGCCCCTTATCGAGAAAGAGGACGAGGAGACAAAAAAATAGATCTTTTTTTTCTTCTTTTAAAAAAACTGCCTCTGACCGATATTAATCAAACAAAAAATTTTTTTTCCGAGAATAAAGGTTACAAAAGAGTGTAGTATTTGGCAACATGTACTGAATAAATATGTATGACAACAACCATTAAATGATAAAACTTGCCGCAGTGTAACTGCTGGTTTTAAAAAAATTCTTTAAAATAATCATTTTCGCATCCACTCTACGTTACAAACAGACCGTGGAACTGAGTTTTTTGGAAGCGTATTTGAACGATTTCTGAAAGATAATGGCGTTAAATTTCAAGTAGCCCAAAATTTTAATGTTAAAGCAGCCGTTGTGGAGCACGTCATTCGAACTTTTAAAGAACACATATACAGATATTTTACTTATAAAAACACGCACCACCACATTGATGTACTGCAAGATTTGGTAAATGGTTACAACTATACTCCTCACTCTACAACTAAATAACCGCCTAGTAGTGTAACAGTACATAACGCACTCATAGTGAGAAAAAATTTAGTTAAATCGAGACAGTCTCGTTCAATACATCGTAGGAGTAACAATAAATACAAAGTTAGAGTGCACGTATCTATAAGTCGTGAAAAAAACGTGTTTAAGAAAGGCGGTGTAAAAACTTGGAGCAAGGAAATATTCAAAATAATTCGTATATCAAAAAGACAAAATCTATTTGTGTACGAGTTGAGTAATATGGATGATGAAAAAATAGAAACATTTTTTTACGCTCAAGAACTTACACCTATTCATAAAGAACGAGTAAGTGAGCAGGCGCACAATATTGAAAAGATAATAAAATGTAAAGGAAAAGGGAAGAACAAAATATTTTGTTAGCTGGGTCGGACATCCTGATAAATTCATCTGTTGGGTAGCTGCAAAATATTTAAGCGAAAATGTTTCATAACTAGTTTACGATAACTTTACCTAGCAATGGCAGTATGATATTTTTTCCGAATAACACAACAACAAATTTTTCTACGCAGTTGCCTAGAGAAATCGAGCTCAATGGAAAGTGGGAAGTTGATATTTCGGAGATTTACGTACCATGCAATATTTTACATACAAGTCAAAAAGTTGCAGTGATAAGCGAGCCTGGTGCAGAAAAGTCAAAAAGATGCAGTGATAAGCGAGCCTGGTGCAGAGAAAGAGTGTTGTACTCAACATTATACCCACGACACTGTAAGTAGTTTATGTGACATTATAAACAAATAGTGAAAAGAATATTACCATCAAAATGAGACCTGTTAGCAGTTGATTTATGATCCACGAGGCGAATTTGTATACATAGATTTTCCAATCTCAGGACCTGGACGTACAAGGACATGCAGAAAATCTCCAGTCATATCTGATGTATTAAAACGTATTTTAGGATTCGACAATGATATTGTGGATATTCCGCATTAATGTGCCGAGACAAAAACGGTTACTTGTTGTGGTATCACGGTAAACAACCAGCGAGTTTGTCGAGAGCGGTCCCTGATCAACTTTTTATCTATCCTAATATATGTAAGTCGAGTATTGTTGGTGACACGTTTGCTTCTCTGTTAAAAATTGTAAATTTTAACGCTAAAGAAGTTCATTTCTGCAGCACTATTGTCAAGAGACATACTCCACTAACTTACGTCTCCCCGCTTGATAGCCGATTTCATATAATCGACATAGATATAAGAGATCAATTTCGCAAACCAATAGCATTCGAGTTTGGGACAGTAACCGTGGTGTTACATTTTAAAAAAGTATTCTTTTAAACGAGGCGTAACATGATTTATTATAACCATCCTCAGTACGGTGGCGAAAGAGGCGTTAAACGTGTGTTTACAGGGGGGTATAGGCAGAGGGGACATGGGTTAGGGTCCTTTTTGACTGGATTATTTAGAAGTGATTTACCATCTTTAATGAAAGGAGCCCGCGTTATTGGAAAAGAAGCTTTACGTGCTGAAGTAAATATAATCGATGATGTGAGTGAAAGTAATATGCCGTTCAGAGAGGCGTTCAAAAATCGTATGAGCGAGTGAGGAAAAAATTTGAAACGCAAAGCGGCAGAAAAAGTGGTTCATCTGATGGAAGGTTCGGGATATATTGCCTTACCGCTCAAGAGAAGAGCACAGTCTTGTCACAGAAGTGTTAGAGGAAGCAACTCGTTAAACATTGTTATAATAAAGAATAAAAATCGTTCAAGAGTAGTCAAACGGCGCGTAGGCGGTAAAAAGAGAAATAAAAAAAGTGAAAAAAGACAAAATCAAGCCAAAAAGTTTCAACTACTGCATGTAAAAGAAAAACACAAAAAAAAAGGAAGAATAAAAAATTTAAAGAAATAGACATTTTTGGTAAACAATAACTTTTTTACACAGCCATACCGATCCTTGTCTAAAGAGCGAATTGGATTTATTTTCCGTTCCTCCGACGCAGACAGCAATAGAAGCTACTCGATGGGTGCATTACCTATAGAATTAGAGAATTAGTTATAAGTTCTTAAAACGAAGATTACATAGATCTTGCTCATACGCTCATAGAGTGAATGTAAAATTGACACCTTGCAACGAAGCTGGGGATGCACTTGTAGCACCAGTGAATAATTTTTTGCATTTGATATTCAACCAAGTCGACGTATATTTTAATCAAAAACTCGTGACCCCTCAGAATAATACATACCCCTACAGAGCGTATATTAAAACGCTTTTAAACTGCGGACCGCCTGCAAAACCATCGCATACATCAACGACTCTTTGGGAGAGCGATGTTGCTGACGAAATGGATGAATTACCTGGATCGAACAAAAATGCAGCACTCTCTAAACGGCAAGAAAATTTAAAAGATAAAGAAACCTTGGATTTGATGGGGCATTTACATTGCGATGTATTTAATTACGACAAATTATTGCTGAACGGAGTCGAAGTTCGCTTGCGCTTAGTACGCACAAAAGATGTTTTCTGCCTTATCGATGCATCAACAAAAAATTATTCCGTAAGTATCACCGAGGCAACACTTCTTGTTCGACAAGTAAAAGTTAGCCCTACCCTATTGATCGCACACGCAAGAACTCTGGCAAACACTACAACAAAATATCCAATTATGCGTGTCGAAGTTAAATCATTCACGCTTTATAGCGGTATTAGCAGTGATTGTTCGGATAATGTTATACATGGCTCACTTCCGAAAATAATTATTTTAGATTTTGTGGACAACAAAGCATTTAACGGGGAGAAAAATTAAATCCTTTCAACTTTCAAAATTATTCTATAATTTTTTTGTCGTTATACGCCGATGGTGTACAAGTACTAAGTAAGCCGCTACAACCGACTTTCACAGGAGCATCACAAAGGTTTGTAGAAGCATATCATACTTTTTTTTCCGGGACAGGCATCTACTACATGAACGAGGGAAATAACATTTATAGAAAAGATTATCACAAGAGCTATTGTCTGTTTGCATTCGATCTAACGCTCGATCTCTCGTCACCTTTTGCAGGCCATTAAAATTTAGTGAAAAACGGAACGGTGTGAATCGGAGTGCGCTTCGAGACACCGCTCCCGACGACTACAAATTGTGTTTTGTACGCGGGATACGAAAATATTTTGGAAATAGATTCAAATCGTCAAGTAGTAGTAGATTTCAACTCATAAATGGACTCGTTTAAGTTACGCAGAGCACTTTGCAACATTCCTGCAGCGACTGTTGGTATATTTTCTGCAGACCAACTCCCCTTCGTGTGGGCGCGCCCTTGTGCCATCGTCGTAAATACTGATGAAAGTTCAAAACTCGGCACCCATTGGGTAGCTATATATGTTGATGCTGACGGTAATGGAGTTTATTTTGATAGCTATGGAGTACCACCATCGATCTATCACACATCGATCGTCAATGAAGAAATTGTAATACTTATCTATGGAATGTGCAACAGCTACAAGATATCGATTCAAGAGTGTGCGGTAATTATTGTATTGACTTTTTATTTTTTATGTGTAACAATTATTCTTTGGATACGTTTTGCTCCTTTTTTTCATTAGATACTATTAATAATGATAGAATAGCTGTAACGTTTTTTAACCAAATTACTATAAGTAAGAAAGTTTAAAAATAAGCGTATTATAAAAAAATCATGTTTCTAAACTAGTCAATCTAAGCATAACATTTGATATTTCTTGCATACGTATGATTATGTCATAAAAACTGTTGTAGTAGTAATACGATTCAACTTGAATTTATAATAAAATTAAAGAAATCTAATCTTAAGTTATGATTATTTGTACTACCAACAACTTTTACCATTCAGTATTGTTTGTATTTTCCACTGTATTTTGACAATAAGAAATGGATAATACTTATTTCACGCATTTTTAATTTCGAAAACCTTACTCATCCTAAACTCAATAAAATTGCCTATTTTTAAACAGAGGCCATTTAGCAAATTCTTTCTGTCATACACTTCTTATACCAGTCCGTTTTTTTGCGAAGTCTTACCGCTCCTTATATATTTAAGAAAGCGCATTTCTAGACAGTTGCAAGTGATTTTTGAGTCCCTACAGGGTGATATTTTAAACTACGTCTACTCGTTTTGTGTGCTAACTCTTTTCTGCGGTTTAATAGTACTTTTGGGACAGAGGGGGTACACACATTTCGTAGGTATATTTCCCTTCGTCCTAAAATATGAGTTTTTCCTCAAGCTGGTCTGTCTTTTCTTATAGCTTTCAGAAATCATATTACTAGGCAGCGGCTAGTCATTTTTGAGTTTTAACAGGAGGGGGTAATTTGTAAAGAGTTATTTTTCCTAGCACTGCTACACTTTAGTTTGCTTTTGCTGACGCTACTATACGTTTCGTAGTTGACAACCGACTTAACTGTTACAACTATCTGGAGAATTCTCTAACAGTGATCTATAGAGTTTACAATGGATTTTTTAAATAAATTTTTTACTGTTTGTAGTTGTTTGTTGTGAATACTACTCATTAAAGATGTATTCTTCAAAAATAAGAAGTTAAGCAACTGCGTAAGTGTAATAGAAAAAATTTAAATTTTGTGAAACAGTGTAGTGTGTTTATGCTCGCCACTGCCGCTCGTGCAGTGCCGAACCATAATTAATTGGGAACGATGCAGTAATATTGGGGTACACTATTATACCACACATCTTCGTTTGATGGGTAAATATCGTCGCTTAGTGGACACAATTAAAAAGATGACGATAATGTTCGTAAAATATACATCGGATACTTATTACATTAAGTATTGCATGAGAGTTGTTACCATTAAATTTTGTGTATCATACAATACGATGATAACAAAATATTTTACTCGTGGAGCCACCGAGGAAGAACTTAAAAAAAAATGAGTTCAAAGTTTCAAAATTTGTACTTGTGCGTGTATAAAAAAAATTAAACAGTAATAAATCATGTAATAAGTTTACAAACTATAAAAAGTTGTGTGCGGAACATGCAAAGTTACAAGCAATCCAGTGTGAGGTCTACTATATTTCAAGGAACCCTGTATACTACAGCGTAGACGATTTATTATTGGGACAGATTGCATTAAGAGAGTTTCAGTTACGGCAACAATACATTCATTGATATCCTGTATGCCATGACGACAGACACGAAAAATGGATAAGTGGTTTCAAATCGTTAAGTCAAAAGCAGGATCTCTGTGACGGTGATATGGTGTACCAGGAGTGCGATGTACAGGGTTGTAAAAATTGTGAAAGTGGGGTGATTGCTCAATTTATGATAGATATGAACCCAGTACAGTTGCTCGATGATAATATATCTCAATTTTATACCTTTTTGGTTTTTTAATAAATATATTCAATATACATATATGGGTCACGTCCCCGGCGCCAACCGTATAATATATATCTATGACTTCTGTCTGGAAAAAAGGCACCCTCACTACTCAAGTAGTTAAAAAAAACAAGGGTACAATTTTATGGCACGTCAGAATGGGTCATGCATCTATAGTATACATAAAGAGACTTCAAAGGAAATTTTCACAAATAAAACACTTAAGGGGTGCAAATTTCAATGAAAGTATCCTTGCATGCAAATTGTGCTTAATTCCCAAGCCAAAAAAACTTCCTTTTAAACAATCTAGAACCAGAGCTACGGAACCACTTCAAATAATCCATGCTGATACCATGGGACCCCTCAGTCCCAAGTCTCATCCAAAAGGTTGGAAGTTTATAGTTATCTATATCGATCATTTCTCTCGGTTGGTACTCGCATACGCAATGAGAAATAATACTGGAGCCGGATACTGTGTCCAGGCCTTTGTTAAAAGTGCAAGGAATTTATTAGGAATAGATGTAAAAGCATGGCTTCTAAAAACAGACCAAGAAACTAAATTCACAGGAGAATATACGAGGGGAGTGTTGGAAAATTTAGGTGTTTAGCTCCAATTAGCCTGCCTGGAGACTTCATAAGATAATGAATTACCAGAGCGTCTAAATCCAACACTTCAAAAAATTTTAAGAGCATACATGTATAATTCTCGTCTACCAGAGAATACATTGAATCTAACCTTAGGTGCAGATATTTATGCCAACAGCAGGACACCACACAAGATGAAGAACATGGAAATATCCATTTAAGTATTTTCACCCTACTTTGATTTTGATGTAAATCAGATTAAGAAATTTGGATTTGTGGCACATATCAAAGTTCCAAGTAAGGTAGGCCCCAAGATTAGGTTTAAAAGAAGACGAACCATTTGTGTTGGATATACACGCACGGGATATCTCTGTCTTAAACCTAAAGGAGTTAAAATTTGCTAATGCGGGGATGTTCGTTTGAAAGACGTTTAGAACAAAAATAGCCTCAACGTCTGGGAGAAAGCATAAGAAGATGTGAAAAAAAAAATGGTTAAATAAATTTATTGAGGAAAAGGATAAAGAGGAAGCAAAAACGAAAAGACAAAATGAAGTTGAAAGAAAAAGAGGAAGAAAACGTAAGATACAAACAAATCTAGATTATAAAAATCAGTTTGTTCTACTATGTCAAACAAATAAAGATGCTACATCTTATCCATCACCTATGGCGTCGAAAGAACGAGAAAGCTGGAAAGAGGCAATCACAAAATAGTTATAGTCTATGAAAAAAACAAGGTATGGGCGTTAGTAGATCGTCCGAAAATGTAATTTGAAGTCGGAAAGACCAACATAATTTACTTTAGAAGGGTTCTGAAAAGGAAGATAGATGAATAAGGAAGAGTTAAGTTTTGAGCCAAGTTAGTGATCCGGGGTTTTAAGGGTAAGAATGTATATGATTTGCAAGAGACATATGCACCTGTTTTCCAGTTAGCAATGGTCAGATCAATGTTAGCCATAATTAACAAACTTGATCGCGAAACATATCGGTTGGGCGTTAAGACAGCTTTCTCAGATGGCACCATATCCAAAGAAATCTAAATAACAATAATACTTATGTCGACTGTAAATGATGAAATACGACAAATATTTATATTAGTCTTACAGTCAAATTAATGAACAAACATTAATACTATTCTT
>JAPYYV010004794.1:0-16180 GCA_030522625.1 Copidosoma aretas
GTCCGGTGCACAGGTGATCATACAGTAGAGACCCTCGATATGTATGTATAGTTTATTGATACAAAGTGAAATGAGTCAGAAAAAACTATACTGTCGTGATTACTTATTATTAATATATTATTAAAAGAGAGAAGAAAAAAAGGGTCTCTAAGAGTATTCAAAAAATAAATGGACGATGTATGCGAAATTGGTAGTACCGTTTATTTTAAGTTACTATAACAAAAAGAGTCTTAACGGCAATAAAAGAGATCAAAATAAAGGGGAAAGAAAGAAAAGAAAAAAAAAGAAGAAAAAGCGAGTCCATGGGTGCTTGGGTACCGAACTATGAAGTTATACACCTAAAACATTTTTCGATTCAATAAATAAACAATAATAAAGAATATAGCATGTATGTACGGGAAGAACAGAGTATAGTTATGGCACAATGTGCGACTAGGCTAGATAGTAAGAGACTGCCCACATTCATCGAATCTCCTAATTGTTCTAAATAACTCCCTACGCTGATAACATCTTTAATGGAACGCTCGCACTTGCCACGTACGCTCACACACTTATTCTTAGTCCCGTATATAACACCCACAATATGTATAAACTTATATATCTTCCTATTTTATATAGTTGTATGAACAAAAGTGAGTCCCTGCCGTCCCCCCACTCCCCCCTGCTCCCCTTACTTCCCCTTAGCTTCCCCTCAAATCACATAGTTATTCGTTCATTTTTACGTGATTTTTAACCCAATTTTTTTTTTCGGGCTAGCTCCCCCCTGTTCCCCCCCCGCTCCCCTTAACTCCCACCGGCTCCCCACAGCTCCCCCTCGTTATCCCCTCATCTCCTCCTCAGCTTCCCCCAGCTCAAACCCAGCTCCCATTAACCTCCTTATCACCTCCTTCTAATCTCTCACTCACTTAGCTTAATTATAAGTTCACCGATAGGATTTTACAATTTAGTTTCATTTAGATTACTAACTTCTACATGTTTTATGATAACAATTATAAGAAAAAATGACACTGACAGCAAAATCTCCCAAATGCTATTAGAGGAAATAAGGGTAGCTTAAAAAACGTTTTAATATTGCTGGTTAAGTCAAAACTGTACACGGTATATCACATGATGTAAAAAATATAAGGGGTTTTTCAAAGCAGCTATTGTAAGAGCCAATGATGTTTTTCGTAATATTGAATCAATCGTTACGTGTGGATTATTTATTATTTATGTGTGCAATGTTAATAAATTACCTTATTTTTTTTTTTAATATATAACATGGAAAAAAGCAGGGCAAGCTAATGATTGGTTGACGTCCACATACTAGCAGACCTCCTTGATGTATAATCATACATAAGCCATGACAATAAGTATAGATAGCTGATCAGAACAACATAAATAACTATGTTCTTAGTCGTACGGAGTCTCTAGTTATAATGAGTGATCGGACATAGCACATGTGGCTGCTGATTGGTCGATAATTAATTTGTTTCAAAATTGTCAGGTTTATCTAAGAGAGTCATCTTTGCTAACAGAATAACGATCATGCGTAATATTAGAGTAATACACAGTATACTACAAGGGGAATATGCACAAAGAGCAATGGTTATGTGAAAAATTGTTGGTTTGAATTTTATATTAAAAAGATATCAATTATTATGATCGGAGGTTGTAAAATGGGCTGAGAATCGATTCCTTAAAAAAAAAATATACATGTATATAAATTATTAACAAATTACGTACATTTGTTTTTAGCAGACCATAAGCGCTACTATAAATCGTATATAAATATATTTACATTCAGTAGAAAGACCTAAAAGGGCTAATAATAAATTTTATTCATGATGTTTATATTAAGATTTTTAATAATAATCAAAAAAACTTTGTTTTTCAAAAAATATTAATCACACTATTTAAATTTTTTTAAAAATTCCTTAGTTATTTAAAAAAAATTGTGTCTTCATCCTACCTTTTTAAAAAATGATATTTGTCCAATGTTAAATCTTATACTGTTTACATCTTTAATACATTATTTTATTAATTAAAATTACATTACCTATAAGTAAAATTAAAATTAAGTGAGTATACGTGTGAAACAATAATAAATTACTTTAATGTAACAAATTTTACGCCTTTGATCAATTTTCCAAAGTTTATTTACATATTTTGACAATACTTCGAGTAGAAAAATTTTGTTCATGATAACAAAATCTTGGAATTTACGCTGTCAGAACATTCTCAACGGTAGGGAGTCTTTTTAGCTGAAAAATACCATGAAATAATAGAAATTAAGAAAGCTTTTCAAATAGAATAGTAACAATTGTATAAAATGAGTAAATAGTGCCAAATAAATGTAATGAGCATAAATGTAATTGATCGACGGAATTATTGTAACAATAAAAGTATAATGATAATGTTATATTAATTTAATATACATGTTATAAAATTTATCAAAAAATCTGATTATTTTCAGTATGTTCGTTGTATCTTGTATAGTTGTTCTATGAGCATTGGAAGTAAAAAGTCGTTTTTTAAAAAAAAGAAAATTTTGGAAAAAATTGTAAAAAAATCAAAAATGTCACCATTCAACACTTAAGGCTAAACTTTGAACTCGATAAACCACAAAACGAGTGGACTTGACGCAAAATCATAAGATACCTTTTTCAAAGAACGTGAAATTTTCCTCAAGAATATTTATATGTTATTATATTTTGTTTATTGGCCAAGGTATTTAAAAATTCTGAAGAAAAAAAAAGTACTTTTCCCATACAACTTTCCATTTGAAACTTTTGCCTCGTGGGGAACGGGTTGATATTAATATTAAGACCTAAACATTAGCCGAAATTTTATTTTATTTATTTATAAATGATTTGGGACTATTATCAAATAAAATTTGAAAATTGTCCAAATAAGGACAACCCTAATATACATATACATATGTATCGATTTCGATGTTCGGTAACAAAAGGAGTCCTTATCAGTTGTAACGGTGTGGCCGTTATACGCTTGCCACCGCGAATGATTCGTATAGGATATCCGCGAGCGGGGAAAGAGAAGTGCCGAAGAGTAAGAGGAAAAGAGACGGTGTGCGACCAAGGCGCGGGAGTTGAGCTTTAGTAGCGATGAGAGTCGGCACCTCGTGACCGTGACTTCGTACCCCGGGAGGCGAGAGCAACTCCAACAGGGTAGACTTGGCGGTGGTGACTAGGTACTCCGGTGTGCAGAGAGACTAGCCCGGGCGTGCGAGCGAATACGACGTGTGTGAGAACGACGTGCTTGGGTTTTTAAGGTTAGGAGAACGGTACTGAAGGTTCCATGCGACGCATGTGTCGTCTACAAGGATGGACTGGTTGTAATGGGGTACAACGAACGATCCTGACGAGTAGGCCGTGGTATCCGTTATTCGGGGTATCGGCGAGGATACACTGGGACCAGTAATCGACGATACGCTCCGGTCGTCTTGGCAAGTTGGCTGGCTGGCAAAAACGCCAGCCAGTTACAAGGCCAAGACCATTGTGTTTCACGAGGGAGCGTCTCCGAAACCAGCGCACTAGGCAGACGCACGAGCTCCCAGAGTGTCCTGGAGCAAACGCCCGAGACAGAAGCACCAAGCAAGCACGCGGGTTCCCGCAGTGGCTCAGAGCAAGCGTCGAGAGGAACATCTCCAGGAGAAAGCGCGAGACGCCAAGTCACTGTAAGTACGTTAGCCTCTACTGTAATCAGGGCAGTGGCCCTGCTATAGATGCGTGCGTGTTAGCTCGCGTTGGTCTGCTGGCGACAGGAATAGCATTGTCCACTATGTCAAATTCTAGGTATTTATGATTTCAAGGCTTTGATTGATTGTGCACTGTCTGTATTTGATATCTCGTTGATTATTGTTTCATTTTCAATCCGATCGCGTTTATACGTGTATACTTACACATACACACACACATTATCTCGTTTGTACTATTTTAGATTTGATACAATGTATTCCCTCGTTAGCTAACAGTCATACGAGTTAGGGTCTTTTGTGTGCATGAGTGCGTGTGACGTCTTGCCCTTCCGCCCTATACCGACAGATAGTGCTCCAGTGGGAGCCTATATTGCTGCGACGCGTGTCTGAGAAATGCGCACCTGGAGGGCCGAGTCCGCGGTTCACTGGCTGTCCGTGTTAGCTGCAGATAGGAAAAGCAGGTCCACAGTGGCCTGCATAGTTCCCGAGGCGTGACACCGAGGGTTTTCGGACGGCACAGGCCCGATCGAGGATCGTAGTGTCAGGGCGTCGGCATTCGTCCTGTTCCTCTATATTTTCCAATTCCCCCGCGTGTACAACCCGTAGCACAGTTTTTAATTAGGAACTATTAATTGATAAATTAGTTAAATTATTGAATGTATTGACTATGTTTGTTCGAAAAATCTTAATTTTTAGGAATGAAGAAGGATAGTAACAGATCTGTTTCCATTTGAATTGGAAGCATTGGATGTTTTAAAAGAGAACTTGGACCCATAAATATGCTTCATTAAAGGAAATTTTCGTGGCACATAGAAGAAACAACACGTAGGGTGCAATGGGCAGGCAAAGCTGGTTTTCGTTTAAGTAAAAGAGCTAAAGTAGAAAGATGAAATCAAATATTATTTTTCATGGACTAAATTATAAAATTATATTGCACATACGTAGCGGAGACTTGCCCGTGAAACACAAGAAATAGAAGGCAGATTCAAAATATATAGTTAAGTTTAAATGCAAAGACTCAATGATATATATGGGAACAAGAGGCGGGAAAGGTAGGCATGAATTTAGGAATAAAAAAGGAAAGCAAACGGGGAAAAAATAGATTCAGATTTACAAATATCATGTCAGGGTCAAATGCAATCACACGAGGATATATACCAGGAATAGAGGAACCAATAGTTGGCGTAGAAATATGCATAAGAAAAAGGGAAGAAATTCACTTTTTGCACGGAATAAGAATGAACAAGAGTAGATAGCCTTACTTATGCCTAATCTAAGAATAAACAGACTTAACTAATGAAAATCATACAAAATAGACAAAGAAGTTAGACTTGCATATTAAAAAGTAGAGCATAGGAAAGCGTTGGATTTATAAAAAAAGCAGCAAAGAAAAATAAACTTGAGAAAATCAAAGATAATTACACAACAGAAAGGAAGACTTTGGTGAATCATACAATACAGAACAACTGTATGGTAATTGACAAGACTATCATCCGTAAAATGCAAATAATAAGAAAAAAACAGAGAGAGCAAAATAAAGTGAATAAAAAAACATATAAGTGAAATTAAAAGTTTTTTAGTGATAGGCTGTAGGCTCTGCAATGAAAGAAAGAAAATATTTAAAGCATATTTTGCTATGTGAAGAGGAAACAAAAAGAAATAATAATAATATCATTCAGAAATATGGGATGAGATGATAATGGAAAGATATGCAGGAGAAAGATGATTTATGTGAATATAAAAAATAATAATGTAGGCAAATAAGGCACTGCAGGGTAAAGATAAAGAGTTCAATGATATGTTATGCGTTATAAATTATAATATCACGTCCATGTAAAAAGATATTCTAAAGTGTCGTAGTATGTCCAACCAATTACATAATATACTCTATTGAAAATGAAATTAGTAATGATTTGAAGGGATATAAGTTATTAAGCGTTATTAAACAAGAAATGAGAATAAAAATGTATGTAAAAATCTATTTAAGAAATGGAGAAATAATTGAATAAAAAATTAACATTTACAAATATTAAGTAAGAAATTTAAAATGATATCTTACCCTAATAAGCTTATATCCATGATGAATTCTAAAATATTAAAAAATATCCATGAAATGAATCCTAATAGTTTCTGTAATAATAATGATTATGTAAATATTATATACATATACATATCTATCAATATTAATCTCGAATAACAAATAAAATCCTCGTAAGTTTTAAATTGGTAACAATTATTTGATAAATAAGTAAAATCATTGAATGTATTGACTATATTTGTTCGAATTTTTAGAAAGTTCTTATGTTATCGCTTTGGTTATCTATTTTTGTACGCATATGTGTATAAAAAATGAATTCATGTATTTATTGACCCGACATAAGAGTAGCAACATTGATATATGGGGGTGGGCACGTGGAGCGCGCACGGAGCGAAGCACCACTAGTGTATATATATATATATATATATATATATATATATATATATAACGGCTTAGAAAATAATGAAAAAACATTCACATTTATAAATGTTTATGTAACCATATAAAATGGATGATAAACATATTTTTAATCAAATATTTTACAAACACGCGAGGGTCCAGCCCTACACGGATGCCTCCACACAAGTACTATACACCATATATCACTATAACTGTATAATCAAGTGGCTACATATGGTGTAGAGTGCTTGTGCAGAGTTTTACGGTGAAGGACTGGACTCTTGCCCTAGTAAATGGAGCTTAACTCAAAAAATTACCCTATTTACGAACGAAGAAAAAAAATTGTGGGCGTTACGTGTGACACACCAAGGTTAAAAAATGTTTACAAATGTATTAAAAAAGAGACTACGAGCAAGTGAGTGTTGGATAGGAGATGAAAGTCATGAGCCTAAATAGCATAGCTAATAAAGAAAACTATACATGAGATGCAAATAATTTATTCTGAAAGAAAAGGAACTTAAAAACGTTAATTTTTTTTAAGGTATGTTGTTTCCATACAATGTAAAAAATCATTGGTAAATAACGTATGCATAGCTGCATTGAATTGTGAAAATTGTTATTTTCGACCTATCTTGCTTACCCGTCAAGATAAAGGGTATTATCTGTTTTTTGGTTGTACTGTAATAAAATTGTTTTGGAATAATGTGTATGCATTCGTATTTATATCCTCAACGTGTTGTAACATTTTTCGAAATTTGTTTACCTTTTTTTTACCAAGACACGCCAGAAGTCTGGAAAATTGCAGTTATGAGGTAGCGGCGACTAAATTCGCTCCATTTGGCCGACTATATATTTATTAACCTTTAAGGTTACTCGTAAAAATTGTTATTTTTAGCCTATCAGGCTTTCTGAATAGGATATTTCGTATTTTTAAATATTTCGAGGTTTTGTGTGCACAAAACCAAAAATAATTATTTCTGCATACTTGCCATGATTTCCTATACATTGTACTTTTTTTTTTCAAAATTTTTCTGTAATAATTCGATGTGGATACATCCGAAACACTGAAAATTGAGTTATGTTTTTTATCACAAACACCTCTCTATTTATGCTCCGCGATGATTTATTTTCCTGTTTTTAAACTCATAAGAATTGTTATTTTGAATGTCGCGTATTTTCAAATTGTTTGAGGTTAAGTCATAACAACAGCCGGTTTATTAAATAATGGGCATCTTTATCGATCTGCTGAGCCTGCACAAATTATTTAATAATTGTTTACTGTACATGAATAAGAATAGAAACAAGTTTTTACATGTGTGTATTACACACACATGCGCTCACACTTAGACACATTTACGCAGACATCTACACGTATATATATACGTACACACAAACACACTTAACATACGGTATCCATAATCCACTATACCCTGATGATATAAGTATATATGTGTCGAAATCTCAAGCCGAACAGTGAGACTCGAGCGGTCCGCAATCGTCTTATGTTGCGTAACTTCAAAAGTTTTGATAGAATAAGACGCAATAGAAATTAAATAATTTACTCATAGTATCTTGTATGAATTAACTAATAATGAAAAAAAAGGTATAGCTATCTCTCCCTCTCTCTCTCTTTCCCTCTATCCTTTCGCATGCCTGTACGTACGTCAGATCCTTCGATTACCGCCTCCAGTGGTTCCCACTGGCGCTCCTCAGGGGGTACGGGGTTGTTTCCGGGTACTCGTCAGTTGGCTCGGGAATCTCGTAACCTGAGTCAGCCGGCTTAGTCATCAGAGGTGGTGGTTCTGGATGAGGGTCTTGCGCCTGTCTCCTGGCCTCCCTCTGCAGCCTCACCCACTCTCGAATTTCGTCCAAATCTAGTAGGGGGTTATCTCCTCGGGTGGGATATATCTTTGGGGTGGTCTGAATAGGTGTGTGTCAGCCTCGTCTTCGGGTTCTTTATGCAGAGCCCGCACACGTGGATCCTCCCGTTGCAGGACTAGCCATGTCCAGATTCTTGGCCTTGTCATGGTTAGTCTTGATCCTAGGTATTTTGGGGTCTGTAGGGTAAAGTTTACTCACAAGCGAGGTACATACCTTTTTAAGTCAGATGTATGCACTTTTGTAACTTTTCCGTGGGCTGCAGACGAGAGGAGGTGATTTCTCCTTATAAATTTTTCCCCTAGATGAAACGGTGTCTGGCCTATGCCCTTTGTTATAGTACCTTTCTTGGCAGGCCCTAGCTTTATCCAAGTCATTTTCAGTGTCAGCCTCGTTACTCTGTTCTCCCAACTGTTTGTGTCCCTGAAGTCTAATTTAACCTTCCTGTCGTGTGGCTCGTCGAAACGTTTTGCTGGTAACGGATTTTGACCAAATTTAAAAAATGCTGGGGTATATTTTGTGGATGAGTTTTCCATGGTGTTTATTGCAAACGCAAACTTCTGAAGGTGTACGTCTTACAGCTGATGGTTGAAGTCAACAATCGAATGAATCATCGGATTGAGTGTTCTCATTACTTGTTCGGCAGGGTTAGCTTGTGCATGGTACGGCGGTATAGTTATGTGCTCTAGGTTACAACTCTTACACATGTCTTAAATTTCCCGATTTACAAACTCAGTATCATTATTGGTCAGAAAGTATTTTGGCCTACCCCACCGATTAATGACTAATTCTTTGAACGCTTTTCTCACTTTCTTACCGTCCGCCTTGCGCAATGGACGCAACTTTACATGCTTGGTAAATAAAACTTGGAAAACAATGACATACTTATTACCAGTCTTGGATCGTGGTTTGGATTCTACTATATCGGCGGCCACAACGGTCCAGGGTACTTCAATATTGCGCCTGCCCATCATCCCAGCAGAGGCATGTTGCAATACCTTATGCTTTTGACACTCTTGGCATGACTTGACGTATGATGCAATATCGTTGTAATACCCAGGCGAGTAGTGATACGTTTACTGAAAAAGTGGGAGAGCGCTTTTCTCCTACAAGGAAAGCCTCTCTCTCGCGGTGGGCTGGTAGCGCCGTTGTAGCAGAGAAGCGCTCTCTCTTGGGTAGACTACTCGCTCCCACTTTTTTCAGTGTAGCCAAACGTAAATAAGTCTTGTCTATACCAAGACGTGCCGACGGCTGCGGCTCGTCGTGTGCCTTCTTCAACGCTCATTGCCTCAATTCGATGGGTAGGACAGTTTTCCAAGCATACAAGTCCAGAATAATTGGGCCCGTTAGTTGGTTCGGTTTATGGTACAATAATTTACCTTAGGACATTTTTCAATTTGGAAATTTCTACGCTTTTCGTCTCACTGCTTTTATCAATCGTTTGTACGAGGCATCGGTAGTGGGGATGGTACTATAACTACTATCGATCGCTGCTAATTTGTCCTTATGGGCTTGTGACAAGGCGCCCAAAACTTATGTAGTTTTCCCTTCCGGTGTATAAATGGTATATCATGCGCCTGGAGGGCTGTATTCCAGCAAGCAGATCGCCCTACCGGATATTTTAATTTGTTAAGTCACAAAAGACAACTGTGGTCAGTAATAACAGTAAAACTCTCCCCTTGGGGGTATCCTCTGAGTCTGTCGACCGACCACGATCGAGTGCCAGGCACTCCTTCTCAGTGACTGTGTAATTTCGCTTAGCTTTACTTAGAGTTCTACTTACATAGTAGATAGGATGTTTTTTACCGTCAAACTCCTGAGTGAGCAGCCCTGAAATTGCGTAGTCGCCTGCGTCGGTTTGTAAAGAAAATGGCTTTTATAAGTCGGGTCTGGCGAGAACTGGCGATTCTGTGAGGCTAGTTTTAATTTCTCAAAGGCCTCTTGCTGTTCTGTACTCCATTCCCATTTAACGTCTTTTGACATCAATTTTGTTGATGGTGTCTTGAGTCCAGCCAGTCCTTGTATAAAATGGGAGTACCAGCCAATCATACCGATAACTCGTTTGAGTTGTTTCACGTTCGTCGAGGCTGGGTATTCTACAATTGGCTGAATTTTATCTGGGTCTACGCGTAGGCCGTATTTGTCAACCTTATACCCGAAATACCTTACTTCTACACACCCAAACTCCGATTTTTCCTGATTTATCAATAGATTGGCCTCTTTAAGGGCTGACAAAACAGTTCTAAGCCATTTGATGTGTTCTGAGAAATTCTCAGTCACGACAATCGTATCGTCCATATAGTTACATACATAAGGCTCTAATTCTAGTTTTATAATTCTTTCCATAATGGCCTGAAAAGTTGCATGGGTGTTAGTGAGTCCGTAAGGCATACGTACGTATTGATATGGACCATAACCAGCTACAGCAAAGACTGTCAGATTTTTGCTATCCTCCTTCATTATTATTTGGTGGTAGGCCTCACTTAGACCAATTTTCGAGATGTATTTAGCCTTACGGAGCTTGTAGAGAATGTCATCAATAAGTTTTATAGGATAGGCGTTCTTTTTGGTGATTTCATTTAGCTTCCTATAATGAATACAGAATCTAGACTTCCCATCGGCATTTAGGGCTAATAGGGGGCAACTAAACCAGGCGCTCTCCGAATTATCGATGATATTCTCCCTTTTGAGCCTCTCTATTTCCTTTACATGCAATACCTTTGGCGTGTACCTGCATGGCCGTTGTTTAATTGGCTCGTGACTTGTTACGTCCATTCTGTATTTTGCTCCTTTAGTAACACCTTATTTTTCAGGACGTAGTGGGATCAATGTGTCAAACAATGCAGTCGATTCCGCTTGTTCTGTAGGGAAAGGGGTTTATAATCCCTATATCACTGCTACAGCTGAATAACAAGTAGCATCCCGATCTATTGGATATAATTTTTTCCACGTCTTCCCGTTCTGACTTCATGCGTCCCTGCTGTAGTCAATGTAATTTTTAAATTCACGTAAGAAGTCGATACCAAGTATAGCCTCGTATTTGAGACCATCCACAAGTCCTAACTCAATCGAGCTCTGTTTAGTAGCGATTTCTATTTTCACAATTATCATACCCTGTACTGAAATGGAATTTCCATTAGCTACTGCAATTGTGGACCGGCATGGGCCGAATCTTGACAATTTCTTTGAGAAATCCCTCCCAAAGTAACAATTTACTGCCCCGCTATCAACTAAGGCATACACTTACATACCATTGATATCCAAGGTAAGGAAGTGCCGAGTTTCATCTGACAAAGACATTAAGCCCCCGGTTATTACCCATTGTTCGCTACTAACCTTGTTGATCAGTGGCTTACCCTTCCAGTTCAGTTGACGACTGTGCGCTACCCTCACGTAGCATCCACCTTGATCGTCTGCTCCGGGATATGGGAGATGTTTTTCCTCCACATATCCCTAGACCAGCTGGATGCATCCTTCGTAATCAATTGTTAACCTTCGTTCCTAAATCAAGTATATAGTTTCAGTATACAGTTGATTCGCAAATTAATCACTAGAAACACACTAGTTGATCTTCTTAGTAATTCTCCTAACGCTAAATATTCCGTAATATAACTCATACTATTCTGTAATAGAATAAACGTTGTGAGTACATATGCGACGAACTGCGTTAATGTCTTATTACCGAAATTATATACACTATTTACACTGAGATTAGACATAGCTACTGCGATGTAAGTACGAGCCGATTCTTCAGTAAAGGAGGAACGGCGTGCGGCGGTGCCTACTGAGTCCCTCCTGTACAGTTTTCCGGCCTCAGTGCCACACATTTTGGACAGCTTTGTTTCTTATCGCCCATCTTTCCGCATTTCCAGCAATAAATGGACTTCGGGCATTCTTTTTACGCTGATAGCCTGTTTCCTTGCAAATAAAGCATCTATTTTCCTTTTTGTTCTTTTCCTCGTCCTTGCTGTCGATGCTGACCTTAAGATCTCCCTGCTCTCGCTTTGTCTCGATCGTTTTTTTGTAATCTCCCTGCTGAGTTTGCAAGGGACATGGTACTATTCGGCTAGAAGTTATTTGTAACTCGCTTAATGACTCATTCATTACATTTATTTTCCTAGTTACTCCTAGTCAGTGGCGTTGGTAAGCCGATGACGGAAACAGTGATTCATCAGGGCCAAAAGAGGGTTTGTAGTCCCTATCCTTGCTTTTGATCATTTCTACGTGTTTACCTAATATGGTAAAGTCCGATAAATATCTTATTTGCGCTCTATTAACACGTGATCGGTAACTTGGGTGCAGGTTTCGATACACCCTATTAATTTGGTCATCCAGTGTTGATGGAGGCTATACTTGATCCATCAACGTCCTGATTTTCGAAAAGTACGTTGTAACGTCCTCGTGGAGCCCTTGGATTCCACTTTTAATTTCTCGGATTTATCTTTTTTGCATCCCGAATACTCCGTAGTGTAACCAACAAGCTAGTACCAGATTGTTTATAGAGCACCAAAAGAATTTTTCTCGATGGAACCAATAATTTGCATCGACATCTAATACCGCCGGCAAGGCTTTGGTAAGGTTTTCTAGCGTTAAATTATATCTTGGAACACACTTTCCTAATCGTGAGAGAAAACCTTTCGGTATATCCTAATTTTTCCTTTTGAATTCTACGTTCTACCTATTAAAAATATCCAATGTCCGTAATTCCCTCCTAAAATCATACTTGTCCTGATTAGGCTTAGGCATACTAACACCTTCATATAAGCCTGGGGTTAGGTTGAATTGTATGAAGAGTGCTGGTGGTATATACGAGCCAAAAGAAGTCGGTTGGCTATTTCGATTTCGATTGCTTCTGGGGTACTGCAAGAAATTATTAAAACCAGGCTTATCAATCTATTAAGTTGTAGCGTTTTGTAGTAATGGATTACTGCTATTGCTGCCAGTACCCATATAATTACTGTTAAGCAGTAGTACGTTTGTGTTAGACGTAGGATTCTGTGTTACATAATTTTGATTGTGAGCATGCAATGGGTTTGTGCTATCCTCTACATCCGACCGTATGTCCGTTGACTCGTCTCGCAATATGTGGTGTGTCATCTTTGTTGTAGGAATAGAATTTGACGGAACTGTTGCTACTCTGTATATGTGTGTAAATGGGTTTGAAAAATCTTGTAAATTTGTTTCCGTGTCCCTCAACGTTGCACAAGCGTGTTGTGATTGTCGCTGTTGTAGTTGTTGTAACGCTATTGCATTATTATTGTTAATATTACTAACCCTGGGATCTGTAGGGGGATGGTTTTTCATCATTGTTCGTCTAAGAAAATTTACTTCTGTAAAACTACGTGTATAATTGATGTTTACGGTATCCCATGTATCAGTGCATTTGTGTGAAGTGTGGGAGCGTTACGTTGTTCTGTTGTTCGTGTAACAAGCCCAGGCCTATTATGTAGTGTATTTGTTAGTGTGGGTGTGTTGGTTGGTATAAATGTGTCATCGTCGTTCGCTGATAGGATCGCATCTTCATCATTATCATGCGAGTAGAATAATGTTTGGCGACCAAGGCGGGAATTAACTGTTGGCAACCGCTGTGACGGATTTTTTGGAAAGCTATCTATAGTTGCATAATTACCTCATCTGTGCTTGGATCCCATAGGCAAACATCGCTGCCGAAGTATTTGCGCATTAAGAACCTATACAATCTGTCGTAGGCCTCATCCATTGGCGTCAAGCATCGCAGGTTATTCTGCAATAAGTATTCCCGAACCGCGTTGCTTGTTAAAGCATCAATTTCTTCGTGTATCATTCGAGAACCTGCGACAGGATCTACTACGGCCAAGCCGTCACCTTGGCGCAGCATTGCATTTAATTCCCTATCCAGGTAGTGTGTTCGAATCCATTTTGCTTGGTTTTTAAAGAGAGTAGATAGAAGTTTTAGATAGAGAGAGAAAAAAAGATAACAAATAGTTCGTATGTATGTGAGTGAACTGGAAATTAAAATAGCAAGAATTTTCCCCACCGTAATAAGTTGTAGAAGTACACACAAGAAATGGTAATTTTAAAAATAACCGCTCGTGTGCGGCGTTTATCTCATACCTGTTCTTACAGTGCCTATAGGTCAATCATATACTTTTATACTAGTGCGAGGGTAACGAAAAATAACTGCCAGAAGAATTTTGATAAAAATGATTGTAAAAGAAAATAATATGTTTGATCGGATCACTAATTTAAATTTTCCTATCTGGAAGTATGCATAATAATAATAATAATAATAATAAATAACATTGTTTAAACACATATGTAACAACAGTGTTTAAAAATAAATGCACACTATTGTTAAAATATTGAGTGTAGCCATGCATAAACAATATAATGTGTGTTAGCCGTATTTCCATGAGGCCTCAAAATGGCTGCCGTCGTGCGTCATCGAGCAGTCCTTCTACCTCTCTACTAAATCCCGATACATAGAGAGAATGGGTCGGGTGCCATTCACAATACGTTAGCCGGGGATTACGACTAACGTGTAGTAGATAGGGGGAAAACACAAGAGTAGCCGCAACGCGATTGTGTGTGAGGAAAAGGCCCTGGCAGCAGCAGAATGTATTGATGTAAGATATTAAGCACCTATAATGCAATTTGATGTATGCTAGCTACTACCAGCGCACTCACTCACACAGTATCGCGTAATAACACAGGCGATCACAGATCAAATTCACTTTGTCACTTTAATGCCGAAGCTGTAACATATTACAACAACGTCTATAGGACGAGCACACCACATAAATATTAATAAATATTTGGAATAGATCTGATTCAAAGATTTCCTTCCAGCACAAAATTATAAATATCCATAAAATGTTTATGTAGAATTTCCGACGAAATCCCGTATGAAATAAAATATCTGTTGGCTTTTATCAGAAAAACAGGTGTGAATACAGATAACAATCGGATAAAATCTTTTTTTTATTGTTTTGTATTTGACTGCAACACTAGGGTAATTATTGCAGTAAAGCTTGCAATAAATGTAACAATAAAACACAGTACTGGGGTACAGTTAATTTTAAAACACTAAAGGTAGAGTACGCGCCCAGTAAATCGTGAATTGTAGTTTTAATCATTTAATTTGCATATATGCAGGCATAAACAAATATAATTACAGACGCCAATATTAGGCTCAGCGACTAGAATGTAAACATTTGCATGGTAACTGAATCTGAGGAAAGTTTTTATAATTTAAGAATCGGATCCTTTTCTTGGCGTTAAGATTGGAATCAAAAAGTACGTGATTATTATCTTTACATTCAGCTTCGCGCTTACATTTTGATTCTTTGATTATGTCGAATAAAACAAGCTGTAGTGATCACTTCTGATTCTATTGATTGCAATTTATGATTTTTATTCAAGTTTTTTGTGAAGCCAGGAATGTGATCTTGGTTGAAAAAAAATTCGAAATAGTTTTTACTTGTGTTTGAACTAGATATTATGACTTGGAAATTATTTTTTTTCCTTGCATGTATTTTAAATGAAAAGTCAAGGTCGTGGTGAGGCCCCCTTACCAAAGATTTCATGCATATTTTTATGCAAAAAAAATTGCATATTTTCTTGCAGGATTTTTTGCAAGAAATTTTGCATACAAAATTGCATGTCTTATTGCATTAGGTTTTGCATGATCTCTTGCATCACCTATTGCATAAATTTCGCGATGCAAGAAATCCTGCAAGATTTTTTGCATGAATTTTGTGAGAAATTTTTTCATTGGCGATTTTTTTTTAAGATGAAAGAAACCAAAGTGATTTTATCTTTAGATTTTTTTACAAAACCCTACACGATTTTTTATAATAATTTGGTCCAAAAACCTAAGTTTAGAGAACCCACGTAGTTTTGAAAACTTTGTAGTTATTGGTAGCAAAACTACGTGGCTTATGAGATACAACCACACAGTATAGTACATGCCTAACCATGTCGTAAGACCGCATGGTTTTCAGAATAGACAGGTATGTTTTACAAGAACGTAAACCGCTTATACGATAATTAACAAGGAACTTTATCAAAAGCTATTTAGCTTAATTTGAAATGAAACTGCTTCGTGCGATTGCATTTCAACATACGAAACTTATGCAGATACGAAAAGTGAAAATTTTTGTTCAATGATTAGATAACAAAAAGAAGGG
>JAPYYV010004795.1:0-31364 GCA_030522625.1 Copidosoma aretas
TTGCTTCGAAATATGGCATACGTATGAGACCTTCTTATCTAAGATTGTATACATTGAATCGCGCTCTGTTTTCGTCAGGTACGTTTGCTCGGTCAGTCTCGCTGTTGCCAGCAAAGCAAAAGTTAAAGTCAATCGCAGCTATCTCGAATCATGTTACTCAAGGAATTTCACAACACTATCATCGCTTCAGAGATTGCGTGCGTTACTTTTTTACAGAGCAATGGCCTGATTCGTAAGTGCGAAAGTCATGAGCCTTGTAGTATACCCAGGCTCACATTCTATACTACCATATTCTATGTACGAGGTGGAGCGCATACTGCACCAGTGGCACGGCAGATCGAGCACATACTGCACTAGTAGCACGTCAGGTGAAGCGCATACTGCACCGGTACCTTTATTTTTAAAAAAAATAGCTGATAAGTAAATCTAAAATAAAACAGGACGTGTAACAGTAGGCATACTCAGAATTAACTGTCTTAAATTATCTAATGACGTTGTTTTAGGTGCCTAGAATATTAGAGACAGAAAACATATGCAGAAAGACTTAGTTGAATAAAGTACAAGAATTATACTGGAAATAAACAAATAAAGAAGGAAAATGTTAATTTTTGGAAATAAATAAAGTATAAAAACAGATCTATTTGAATTTGAAGTGGATACATTGGAAGTTAAGAACTAGGACAAGGACCAAAAAGTGAGGTTCTTAACAACAAATTCTCGCGGCATGGAAAAAAACAAGAGATTAGGAGCTAAGGATAGTTAAAGCAATTTTAGGCTTAAGCAAAAGAGATAAAGTAAAAGGTTTAAATCAAAGACTATTTTTCATAGAATAAATGATAAAATTATATTGAACATATGTAGCGGAGACTTGTGTATGAAAGGGGGGACTCCCCGCTCCTTGCCCCTCTGAGCGAAACTCCCAAAGGTCCTTAAATTGTCTGATCTTTTAAAACCCTTATCACATTTTTTACAAATTTTTTTCTATGTGCTTTATTATGAATTAATATATGTCTATTTAAATGTGTCAATCCTTTAAAACTTTTTTTACATTTAGCACATTTGAATAATTTTTCCTTACTATGTTCTTTGAAAAATGAGATTTGTCTGGAGTTTAATGTTGTACTCGTTACATCTTCAATACATTATTTTATAAATTAGAATTACATTGAATATGAGTGTTAAAAAAAGTAAAAAAAATGTCTGTAGAAAAATAATAATTCACTTTAATGTAACTAATTTTAAGTCAGTAATTAATTTTTTAAATTTTATTATAAAATTTTACAAAACATCGGTAGAAAAATTTTGATCATAGGAACCAGCATTGGAATTTACACAGTCGAAATATTCTAAGCAGTTGGGATTTTCTTTAGCTGAAAAAAATCATCAAATCACTAGAAATTATAAGAGATTTTCTAATAGAATGGTGGTAATTGTAGAAAATGTGTAAATAGTGTTAAAAAAATGTAAAGAGCATAAATGCATTCAATCTACGGAATTATTTTACTTATATAAGTATAAAGATAATCTTATATTAATGTAACATAGATATAATTAAATTCATTTAAAAGTTTGATTATTTTTAGTATCTTCGTCATAGCTTACATAGTTGTTCTATAAGTATTTAAAGTAATGATAATATTTAAAAAGAGCCAGTGAGTTAACCAAAAAAAAAGGTATTACATTTGTTCTATATAAATGCACTCTGTAATATGTGCTAAGTTGAGGTTGATTATTTGTTATCAAAAATCACAATTCATCACGTCTGTGTATCTGTCTGACGTCCTAGCCCAAGCGTCGTTTTTTTTAATGTTCTATTATTTTTTAAATTGTCAATTATTTAAAATAAATATTTTTGAAAAAGCATAAAAATAGGAACATTTATGAATAAAAAAAGATTAAAATATATCTCAACCGTCATATTTTAAATTAAAGAATAAAGCAATAATAAGCTTTTTTAATAAATAAGAGAAACATTGATTATTATTGTAAGAAATTTTATATATGCATATAATTATTAAAATGATTTATTTCATAAATATCTATAATTGGAAAATCAGCAAGCAGAGCGCGCTGGTACGCGAATATACACATGAAATAAATATCTTTAAAAAATAGGACAGGTTGCGTAATGTAATTACGCAGGTATCGGAAGAACTATAAATGAAAAAATCTATAAAGCTTCAAATCATTGCAAATAGATAAAAAGGATCGCACGATAATTTAGCAAAAAATATGGGTTGTAGATACATTCACAGAATACTAAAGAAATAAAAGAGAGAGTAAAGATAGAATTAAAGACTAACGCAAGACACATGAATAGAATAATAAGAGATAGAAAAATTAAACAATCGTAAGAAAGCTAAGAAAAGTAGCATAAAGCTAAATTCAAATGACTCTCGGAGAGCTATTAAAAAAATTATACAAAAAAAATAATAAAAATGGTAATAAGAAAAGAGGCAGAAAAAAATAATTTAAAAATTTTTCAAGAGATACAAATTTTGTCTATGAGATTGCTTTGGTTATTTATGTTTGAACGCATTCATGTGTAATAAAAAATAAATTATTTTATTTTTTATTCAGACATGAGAATAAAAATATTGAAGGATGGGGGTTGGTGCGCAGAGCGCGAAGGGGGCAAAGCCCCACTAGTACATATATATATATATTATAGAATCAATATCTTGGTAGTAAGAGCTACGTTTTTCTATCCTTATGTTATTTTATTGTACATTTGTTAATATAATGTTAATCTTATAACATTTAGAACGTAGAAATTGAAATAAAACCGAATTATTATTTATATGCATAAACTTGTAATTAAGTTATGTGTGTATGTGTGTGTGTGTGTGTGTGTGTGTGTGTGTGTGTGTGTGTGTGTTGTGGAATAGGTTATAAAGTGATGGGGAGGAGGTGTGGGGACGGGAGGAAGCCTAGGGGGAGCGGGGGGAGCTAACCCAAAAAAATGGGTTAAAATCACGTAAAAATAACCAATAACTACGTTATTTGATAACGCATTCAAATACCTACACAAAAAATACTACTTTTAAAGGTTTCGAAGCTTCTCTATACATTATTTATGCTAAGAATTTACTCTATAGCGCTTAATAGGGTAATTTTCTACAATAATATATCTATCATTAAAAAAAAATGTATTGCGGAAAATAAAAAACAGAAAAGACACAGGAGAAGACAAAATTATGGAAAACCGTTTCAAGAATCTACACATAATATAAACTTTTGATTTGACGGACAAACTTCATAGCTTATTGACTAAGACACATATTATCGGAGCGTGGGAAATAGCTTGAATCTATCAAATTTACAAGGCAAGGAAGAAGTAGAAGTACTTTGAAACTACAGTGGAGAGCCTTTCTAAATGTAACATACAAGATTTAAGAAATTGTAATCGCTGAAAATGTTGAAAAATCGGTAGAGAATCAAAAAATAATAAAAGAGGGGTAGGCTGCCATTAAAACAGAAAGAAGAACAAGATACCATATTTCTGTACTAAATAATTTAATAAAGGATAAAAAAAGATCTGTTTGAATTTGAAGTGGATGCATTGAAAGTTAAGAACTAGGACAAGGATCAAAAAGTGTGGTTCTTAACAAAAAATTTTCGTGGCATGGAAAAAAACGACAGATTAGGAGCAATAGACAGTTAAAGCAGTTTAAGGCACAAGCAAAAGAGATAAAGTAAAAAGTTTAAATTAAATACTATTTTTTTCATAGAATAAATCATAAAATTATATTGCACATATGTAGCGGAGACTCGTGTATGAAAGAGGGGACTCGCCGTTCCTCGCCCCTCTGAGCGAAACTCCTAAAGGTCCTTAAACCGTCTGATCTTTTAAAACCCTTACCACATCATTTACACATTTTTTTTTTATGTTCTTTATGATGCATGCCTAATATATGCCTATTTAAATGTGTCATACTTTTAAAACTTTTTTTACTTTCAGCACATTTAAATAATTTTTCCTTACTATATTCTTTGAAAAATGAGATTTGTCTGAAGTTTAATGTTGTACTGTTTATATCTTTAATACATTATTTTACAAATTAAAACTACATTTTTTATGAGTATTACAAAAAATAATAAAGATTATCAGTAAAAAAATAATCAATTACTCAAATGTATCTAATTTTAAGTCTGTGATAAATTTTTTAATTTCATTTACGAATTTTACAATACATCGAGTAAAAAAATTTTGATCATAATAACCAACCATTGGAATTTACGCAGTCAAAATATTCTAAACAGTAGGGAGTTCTATTAGCTGGAAAAAAATCATAAAATCACTAGAAATTATAAAAGCTTTCCTAATAGAATGGTAGTAATTGTATAAAATGTGTAAATAGTGCTTAAAAAATGTAAAGAGCATAAAGGCATTCAATCGACTAAAATATTTTACTCATATAAGTATATAGATAATCTTATATTAATGTAATATAGATGGGATGAAATTTTGATCAAAAGTCCGATCATTTTCAGTATGTTCGTCATAGCTTTTATAGTTGTTCTATAAGTATTTAAAGTAATGGTTATATTAGAACAGCCGGTGAGTTAACCCAAATAAAAATATCATATTTGTTATGTATAAATGCACTCTGTAATATGTGCTATAAATCCAATTTGCTCAGTTGTCTTTTTCATAAGTCCTATCCTTTCCCTATCCCCTATGTTTTCATATACCACTTTAACTACTTTGTCCCATTTTGTAGGATTTTTATCGATTATGCTCATGAATGCTTCTATAAAGCATACGTGTGCCCACCTGATCCTAATTCTTTTTAAAATGTTCAAAAAGTAATTATCTGCCCTATTTTTTATGTCTACTGTATGCCAACCCCTTTGCCTCCATTTTACATATATATCCTTGTGTGCTTGCTTTTACACCCAACATTATTTTTCTAAATCGGCTTACAATTTTTTATACTTTTTCTTTTTTTTCTTTTTATCGCAAAGTCTATGCACAGAGACGGTAGGTGTTTAGGCAAATTGCGTGAGGGAGCGGTGAAGAATTAGGAGTGAAGGGGGGGGGGGGGGGGGGGGGGGGGGCGGGACAAAAAATGTTTTAAGGGGAAATAATGGAAAAAAGGAGCGTATTGTCCCTTGTTCTGTGAGGGGTCGGTGAGGGGTAATCGAGGGGCTGTGGAGGGATTGCGTGGAGAGCCCTATACGAAGAACTGTATAATATAGAAAGATATGTGTGTATATATAATTTCCTCAATGTTTGTTACGGGTTTTTGTACAGTATTACATGATTGTGGATGCGCTGACAAAAACATATAATTTAAATCTTCGAAAACCGTATTAATGGGTCATGTATCTTCCTGATATTGTGTTGCATAACAGTTCGTTTTATTATTATTCTCCTATTTATATTAAACATTTAAATTATCGATATTTGGAAAAAACTTTGAAAAAGTTTTGAATTTTTTCAAAAAATAATCTTTTTATGCACAATTTGATGGTAAAAAATGAATAATTTCGTTAGTTGACATGGATTTTATAGTTGCTTTATTCATGCTAATGACTACAAAAAAAAAGCAGATATTTATAAATATACATATATGTTATAAAATGCTTTATCGTACACAATAAAATTTTGTTAATCTAAGCAAATAATGCACGTGTATCTATTTCGGATCTCAGCTAGCCTCAGGACCTAAAATGTATACCAAATTTTACTTCGACATTACTAAACTTATGTAACAACTGCAAATTTAAAATGTGCTATTGGTTTGTTTGATTACAGAATAATCCTACACCAAGTTAAAGATCTCTGGCCATTAAAAAATCTTAGATCTGAAATATGGATAAAAACCTTTGACAAAGGTCATGCTGAAAAGAACACTTGACAAATTGGGATTATAACTCTTATGAGAACTTGAAAATTAATTTTGGCATGTTGTTCGCTGATGACTTATTTTTGTACTGAGATTCAGCTTAGAGTAAGGTTAAATATAATTCGAAGCGAATTTATATCTCCAGAAGTATCAGAAATCATTTAAAGTGCTAGTAATAATATATTTTTGGGATCTACAATCATGTTGTGAATAGTGTTTTTAAACGCTGGGTAAAATACAATGATATTACTTAAGTGTACTAATTGTAGCTTTCAGTTACCAAGCTTTCACAGGACAGAGCTCTCATTGCAATTTTACTGTTTAAAATGATGGTCTTTTCACAAAATACTTTTTGCATTTCATTTATTAGCATTTGTAACGAATGTGGACCTGAAATTCAAAACACTGTTTTACTTCGACCTAACAAAAGTCTTCGCAAAATTGCAGATCCTTAACAATTTTAAAAGCTATTGTGTGTATTTCGAATCAGAATCTGCAAAAGAGGCTTATAGTATAATTCTGAAAATTGTAATATATACTGTACCTCTAATGATAGTTACTCATTTACAATTTTGAACACGGTATAAAAAGAATATTTCTAAAGTAAATTGAAAGTTTTAACTATCGAAATTTTACAAGAGTTAGGTTCCAACTGTCTTGTAGTTTTGATAAAATGATAGCTTTCGTTGAATAATTTTTACAGATTTTGTATCAAGACTTATGTGACAACTGCAGGTATCAAATATGGTTCATAGGTTGGTGTGCTCAAAGGATAACTGTTTACCAAGTGAGAGATCTCCAGCTATTGGAAAAGTTTTGATCCGTAATATGTATAAAATCATTTGATAAAAGTCATCTCTATATAAAAAATTGAGGAAAATGTAATTATAACTCTTATAAAAACTAAAAAATATAGTTGGCATTTAGTTTGTTGATAACTTACTATGTATTATAGTTTAACTCTTATAAAAGATCACATTCAAAACTTTAGAATCATCATTGGTTTTAATAAAACTTTGAATCAAATTAAGCATCTGCCCTTGTATGTAAATAGTAATAAAAATTGTGGGTCACAATGTACTTTTTGTGAAGTATAATTAAGTAGTGACTATTATCTGTTGTGATCTCTTGAGTATTCAAACATTCTGAACACTGCAAAGGTATCACAAAAGTGTACTAATTGTAGCTGTCAATTTCCTAGCTCTTGCTGAATGATATCTCCTATTTAATTTTTTATTGCCCAAGAATAATCGCCTGTTCAAACACAGTCTTCCACATTTCAGATCTAAGCTTGCATATTGGCTAAATATGCGAATCTTAAACTGCAAAGACAACTATTTTACTCGTTAAAACTGGAGTTTATTTTATTTTTACATCAGAAATTCAATCGTTCATGTTGTTTTGAAAAATAAAAGTAGTAGATTATCTGATTTTTTCTCTCTTTATGTTATATGATTTTTCAAGGTATTATGTACTTTTCAGTTATTACATGACAAGAAAATTTGTTTGTTTTTTTAATCAGTGCAATTATAGCTGTACAAGAATAAAAAATATAGGTATTCTCCGTGACTTTTAGTTATCATCCAATCTATTTATTACAATTCTTATATTTGTTTCCATCCAAAACCATATAGGTGGCTAATTTTACGATTATTGTTTTACTAAAGGCATTAATAGAACCTTTTTTAAATACACACCATTTAAAAAAGATTCAAGACAACATTGGCAAAATAAAGATGACTTGAATTTATAATATTCTGCATTAATCTCATAGGGGCGGTCGGAGGGGGGACCGAGGGGGGCTACTTAGAATTGTGAGGAGCGTCAAAAAGGGAGGGAGGGGGGCTGATATTTTATTGAATATTTTTATTGCGTTAAAATAAGGGAGAAATATTCAGAATTTTACCTTATTTTGATAGGGGGCTTGAATTTATTGAGGGGGGGCGAGAGGGGGTTGGTTAATAGATCCGGGTATTACAACTATATAATATCAGATGTCTATATTTATAGTAATAGAGTGAACAATTGATAATAAATTTGTGTTATGATAAAAAAACAATTACCATTTTGTAAAAGTAGTGGTCAAAGTTATATTTTCCTCTACTGTATAAAATTATGGATAATGTCCTTGAGTACAAAAAGTTCTTTACCTCAGTTACAAACATGACTTTCGCGAATTTTTATTAAGGATACATTACTAATAATTTAGTTGATTAATAAGAATAATATATATATTTATATAAATATATGGCTTCCCATACTATATAATGATTTAGGGGGGCTGTACATCCCCCGTCTCCTATTCTCCATCGCCCCCACCAGCCCCTTCAAAATAAGGAAAAAAAGTGTTTTTTTCCTGTGATTTTAACCAAATTACTCTGGGCCAGACCTCCAACGCACTTCTACACAATTTCTGCGGACTTTTACATCGACCCCCCCCCCCTCTCCCAGGAAGATAAGGTAGAATTCTTCTAATTATTCCCTTATTCTGAATCGATAAAATTTGTTTTAATAGCAAGCTAAGTCAACCTACACTCCTCTTTCCCGCACAGCTCCTTGCATATCTGAATATTTCCAAATGCAGCCGATTTATCCAAAAAGCAGGCTTATCCCCACCCTATATCCCCACAGCCTTCTTACAAATGCAATTCTTTCCAAGAACGACCGAAGGCTTCAGAAAAAAAGCTGGATTTAAAACGTATTTTGATCTAGAATACTATTTTTTTATATCATGAACACAATTTTTCCGAATATCAATGCCAAACATTAAAATATCTTTCCAAATTGGAGTTATACCGAATAATTTTTTTGAATGATGCTTCGGTTAACAAAAGATGTAACTTATTTACAACTACCACAATAGCATATTGTATCACCACCGAGGTACAGTTGCATATTGCGCAATCAACTCCATAACACACGAGTCGCACATGATTATTTTTTTCGCATATGCGTGCAGATTGTGCTGTTTTCCACCGAACGGTCTTCCGTGCGTTATTTGGCCAATTTTACATGCCGTTTGATAGAGCGTGCGGTATTCATTACAGACGCGATAATGAAAATAATGCACGTTCCATCATACGAAGTGCAAAATCCGTGTCAATACCGCACGAAATAGCGTGGTGAAATACAGCACATTACGGGCATAAGTGATGAAAAATTGTATAGTTTACTCATTCAGTAATTTTAATTTGTATTTTGTACACATATACAATGCTAAGAAAATTTCTATAGTACCTTCTTTGAGGTATTGCTACTTCACTCTGATTTTATTTTTCCAAATTATACGTAATTTTATCACAAGTATGATTCAAAAGAATAATTTAATGATGAAATAAGATTTTTGAACAATAAAAATGAATGAATAAATTAAAAGATAAAATATTTAAACTCTTGTCCTATCCGGATGCTCTAGGTACTACAAAATACAGATATTCCCTATCTATGTATATAGAATTAAAAAATTATTTGTGTTTTAGAGTACTTGAAAATAATTGTACGCATTTGTAAAAACAATAAAACTTTTCAAATGATACAGTTCAAGTATACAACGTTTATCAATTTTATAATCAATAATTCCATAAAGCGAGTAACAACTATAGAATATTAAGTAAGTCTATTTTTTTTATAATGACTTATTTATTTCGATTGTGTAAGGCAATGTTAAGTTACTACTTTGAAACAATATCTTAACTCATTTCAAGAGTAATATTTTCCTAAGCATTACAGAAAGCATGTGAGACTTCCTTTAATCGATCAGAAATTTCACATTTTAGATTTTGCTAAACAAAAAAAATTGCAATACATAATTTAAATAAAAACGATAATTTACATAAGAATGATAATTTAAGTGTGATTATTCCAATAAAATTTACAGATCAGTATATTAATCATGATAATTTCAATATATTTTTGTTTTTATTGTCTTATGGTCGCAAGTATATAGAAAATAACTGTTATTATTTGCAAGACATAAAGTTTTAATAGATTGATTGCAATATATTTTGATTCTTTTGTTCTTGCTTGTTTTATTTGCCCTGTTTGTCATTTATTATTAACGATTTGTGATTTTATGCCCTCAAAATCACTCTTTAGAACGGGTGCAATCAAAGTAGTTAGCAAAATCTATCGTATACATTGACATCGCGGCAATTCAAAAGGTTAGGCTACCAAAGGAAGGGCAAACAGAAGTAAGTAAATACTAATTCCTGCATGGCGAAAGCGTAAGGGGTAATCTGGAAACGGGTTTTTTTTGTTAAAAGGCTATTAACAGACATACAAGAATGTAAATGAGAGAATTTCGTATTAACGTCTGAGCAATAAATGGTACAATTATACTATTATCAATGTCCACGGGCCGACGGAACAAAAGGACAAAGATGTTAAAAAAAGTTCACTCCCAGAATTACAAATAATATACGACGCAGGCTCATCGTTTGATATCGAAATTATACTGGGGGATCTCAACGCGAAACTTGTCCAGAAATCTCTTTTTAGAACAACTATTGAGAAACGGAGCCTCCACGAGCTGAGTAATGATATAGTACTAGAGTTATCGAGTTCGCGGCATCGAAAAACCTTGTTGTTAAGAGCACTCAACTTAAACATCCCGATATACACAAAGCAACGTGAACGTCCCCAAACGGCGTGACTAAGAATCAAATCGATCTTCTATTAACTGATAGGAGACATAGCTCCAACATTCTTGATGTCAGGTCATTTAGGGGGGCTAACTGCGATTCGGACCATGTCGACAAGAAATTAATAACTGCATGGACAACCAGGTGGCGGGAACGTTGAATACGTCTAGAAGAAGTGGGAAAATATAAAAAGTGCGATCAAAGAAGCGGAAAACATAATAGTGGGACACTAACCTCCGTAAAAAGACAAGCCGTGGTTCGACGACGAGTGCAGAAATTTAATAGAGGTCCGCGGAAAGGCTAAAATAGTATACCTGAACAGTTAGAATGAGCTAGCTCTAGAATACTGTAGAAATTGTATAACAGCAGCAAGCAGGGTGGTAAGGGAATAATAAAATTGTTACTATAACGGAAAATTAAAAAAAAAACAATGCGCGTAAAATGTACTAAGGAATTAATGCAACCTGAAAGGAGTATCAGAATCTAAATCTTTTTATTAAAAACAAAAATGGTAGTATGATTGTGGATGACGGGAAGCATTAACAAGATGGAAAATCTACTTCAATGAATTACTTAATGTACACGCAAATCACGAAAATAGGGAACCTCATAATATTCTTACTGTGAAAATAGAGATAAATAAACCGACACTTGGAGAAGAAGAGCAAGCGATCAGTAAACTTAAGAATAACAAAGCGGTAGGGATAGACAGCATACCCAAGGAGCTGATCGAGGGTGGGCGAAGACGGTTGAGTATGGAGATACACGGTTTAATTAAACAAATTTGCAGAGAGGAACGAATGCCCAGGGAATGGACCGAATCAGTCATGATTCTGATTTTTAGGAAAGGGGACAAGTTCGTTGTAATAACTACAGGGGTATTTCATTACTTTTGACCTGCTATAAAGTTTTATCTAATGTCCTCTTAGACAGATTAACCCCCTTCGCGGAAGATATCATAGGGGACTACCTATGTGGGTTCGGACGTAACAGATCAACTATTGACCAAATATCCACAATCAGACGAATAATAGAAAAATACTGGGAGTTCAACAAGGAATTTGGGTAACTGTTTATAGACTTCAAATGAGCGCACGACTTAATCATCAAATAAAAAATGTACTATATCCTGGTTTCTCTTGGGGTTCCAAAGAAATTAGTAGCTCCGATACGCGTTTGCATGCAAGACAGCAGAGGAAGGGTTTGCGTACGAACAAACTTTCTGAACCATTTGAAATACACGAGGGAACACGGAAAAATTGATCGAAAGAGCTGGAGGAGTAGGACTTGAAATATGCGAAGAAAAACCTAATTAGATAATTAACAGTAGAGTCAATGATCCGAGTGTTGAGAGTAGGGGGAAAATCATTCGAGAGAGTTTCAAAGTTTAAATATCTTGGGGTTGATATAAATAATACTAATGATTTTTGGGACGAGATTTAATAGAGATTACGATCAGCGACCGCTTGTTATTATAGGGCTAGTAAACTGTTGAAATCGCGATTTATTTCAAAAAATTTAAAAAAACGAATCTATAATACGATTATAATGCTAGTCCTCATGTACGGAAGCGAAACGTAGGCAATCACAAACAGCGAAAAAAAAAAAATTCGAAGTATTCAAGATGAAGTACTTAGAAAAATATTTGGGGCAAAAAGGGACACAGTCAACGGGGAATAAAGAATTTTTCATAATGTGCAGGTCCAGAATTTATACAAGGATCCAAGTACAAGCCGGCTAATAAAAGCACGTGGACTGCGATAGGCTGGATACGTTGCTAGGATGGTAAATTAAAGAACCGCGTGCAGAATCATGATCGGGAAACCAGAGGGAACTAGACCATTCGGCAGACCAAAACGAAGATGGAAAGATGTAGTGTTGGAAACCCTTACAGAAATGGATAAGTTAGTAGGTCGTGGCTACATGTAACCAAAGACAGCGAAGTTTGTCAAAAAATAGTACACTAGGTAATGAATTTTCGAATTTCTACTTCCACTGTATGATAATAATATACTAAAACCAGTTATTTGCAAACGTTTACTTTAAATACCAATATGTGTACCATTAGTTCCACCCAACTGATAACAGGATAAGTATTCCTCAAAATTTCTTTTAGCGACTCTATCTGAAATAACTTGAAGAGTAAACCAAGCTTTAAAATGTCTGAATATGTACTAAGACAATGTTGCACAATTGATTAGAATAACTTTTTTCTAATTTAAAAAAGGACCTATCTTTTGTACTTTAATATCCTATTAATGTAGCTCGTTAAAAATGATTCAACCGATATTAAAAATTTAGTACAGTGGTGGAGAGCCCTCTTAAAAATCGTGTCTTATTAAGATCAGAAATCTTAGTATCTCTCGATGATTTATATTTTATTTATTTATCATTTGCGACTGTTGAATTTCAGTGCTCTTTTTATGGAATATTTTATGAATGAATGGTTATTGTATATGTGTAAAACATTAATAAACATCAGAATTATTTTTAAAAAATCAAGTGTTTTACTGAAAGTTGTCATCGAAGCGTGGGAGATTGGCACACAAAGCGCACAGGAGGGCAAAGCGTTACTTGTACATAAGCATATGAATGTATGTATATACTAGTGGGGCTTTGCCCCCTGCGTGCTCCGCGCGTTAACCTCATTAAAAAAAATACTGATTCATACTTTTTCCACCAAAAAGATATTTTTTCTTAGCTATTGGTCTTTTTAAATTATAATCTCAATTAAACTACTTTGTAACAGTAAGTCTAATGTTTCATAGTGTTGTATAGTGTTATATTGTCCTTTATAAATGATTAACTTTGCATTAATTTTATTTTACATAGAGAATAAAATTCATTTTATAATAATGCAACACACTCGATAATGTTTGAATCATTTTATGGGATTTGATAGACGTTTTTAAAACATTTTGAAATTTTTTAAATGGTTTTTCGATGAAAGTTTGATTGTCGCTAGATCAAAAATTTTTATCGGTAATACTACTGGTTATAGTCTATAAGTTACGCATTATTTATTTATAAATTAGTATACGCCGTATGTCATTAGACTGCATGTTATTCGTTGTGAATTATTTGTGTAATAAATCTACTGTAAGATAGTTTGTCTTGTGCAGACTAATCCTTATAATGAGAAGATCAGTCATACTAAGGGCAAAAAATATAGTCAAATTTATAAGTAACATAAGGATGACTGGAGTAGTCTGTAAAATATCTTTGAAATATTTTAAGATCTTGAAACCGATATCTCAATTCGTGTATAACTTCCAGTTTTAGGCAGCTTTTTTTTCTGGTAGTTTTATGCAATATTGTTCTGTTATTGGTGGAAGTTTTTTTTTTGGGAGAAATGGTTACATACACCATTATTATGTGGCATTCAAGTTTAAACCAATTTTTTATTATTAAATCACTCCAGCGAGTTTATCATGTAACTTTTTGGCCCTCTTGAGCATATGTTCTAATATTCGCTCATGCATGAACAAAAAAAAAACATTTTTTTATCCCTAGGGCGGAAGTTTTCAGTTCCACGGTTAGGTTAGAAGATGAAGTTTAATAAAAATTGGATGTTTATTGAAATAAAGGCTATTATAAAAATATAGCGATTTCTATCTTGTATGAAGGCTTCGCGCTGTACGTTGAAAAAAGTTTGATAGGTAAATGCCATTAGAGTCATTTATATATGTGATTAGAAGAAGAAGTACTTTTACCCACCTTAGTGAAACAGAGCGGAACTACAAACTTTTACCCAAAGGATGGAAAGAAAACAGTATATCATACCTGAAAGGGGAACGAAACGCCTTTACGAACGTGACTGTCATGCCCTCTCGGCTTCGCTTCGAGGCATCATATCATGTTCGTGCAGAAGTTTCGTTTTCCCTCCTGGTAAGAAAATCCACTATTTTTTATCTTTGCTTGATTGTTCACATAAAATTTCAGAAATAATTTAAAAATATACATATATCTACATATTCATATTTGTTAATGGGTAACAAAACGATTTTTGTTTGTAACTACAAATTGAATAATCAACAAAATTGGTGCTTTAATTAAAAAAATTTGATTTGTATGTAAAAGGGCACGATTATCTTTAACAGCAATAAAATATTCTGTACAATAGTTTCAATATTTGTTTCAAATATCATCAACTACAATGTTTTCCATAAGTAAAAACCATGCAAAAAATTGTCTGGTTTGGAATGGCAAGATAACGCTAATCGCTTTATTAAAAATACTATAAACTCAAGAATCGTTTTCAGTCAAACCCATGGCGATGGAAGCATCTTTTAAACTTTTATAAGTGGTTCTATTAAATGTTTTTAGATCTTATAATGATGTCATGCTTTTCATTTAATTAAATATTGATTTCAAACAAACAGTTTATCATAGTTAGAAGGAAAAATATTTATTCGCCAAAAATACGTATTTCTTATATTCTTTTCTCGATGTTACCAAGTTTTTAGTTTATTATTGAAATATAGTTTTCTAGAATATTCAAATATTAATGATCTTGCTAAATCATCAATTTTATCTAATTTGTACTAAGCCGTAAGAGATGTTTTCCAATTTTCTCAAAAGCCTTCGAATTGATTTTCTTTAGAAACTGGGGTGTTACCATGCGGAGCACGCAGGGAAGCGGAGCCCCACTAGTTGAAATATGGGGGTTGGCGCGTGAAGCGTGCAGGGAGCAAAGTCCCACTAGTATATATATATTTTTTTTTCTTATGTCTGAATAATACATAAAAAGTTTTTTTTTAAACACACATATACGTACAAACATAGATAACCGAAGCGATCGTATAAAAATTCGCTAATAGTTCGAACTAACATAGTCAATATATGAAATGAGTTTACTGATTTATCAAATAATTCCTAATATCTAAATACTAATAATGACTCTCATTAGTATTTAAGGTTGATATTGATACATATGTATATCTATACAATATTTACGCAATCATTATCATTACAGAAAAAGTTATGAGCCTTTTTTGTTATTTTTGATCCTTTTAGAATAAATTATTAATATAAGTTTATAATAAGATCATTTTGAAACTCTTTCTTAACATTTTTTAATAAAAATTTTTTATTTTATTATCTTTTCATTTCATATATATATTTTTATATACTTCTACATTTCCTTTTTTTGTTTCATAACTATTACAAATTCTTATTCTCTTATATTAGTACTAATATTATTTTCAATAAAGTAACTTATGTAATTGATTAAACATACAACGACATGTTAGAATTCATTTCTACATTTACATAATGTTATAATTTATAACGTATAACACATTTTCAAACTTTCATTCTTCACTGTTATACATAAATATCTATAATTTTTACATGAATCATCTCCCGCCTGGATATCTCTCCATTATCTTTTATTCCTATATATCTGACTGATATTATTATTTAACTCGTGGTTATTTTTCCTCTTTACATAGAAATGTGTGCTTTATATATATATACACACACACACACACACACATATATATATATATATATATATATATATATATATATATATATATATTATTGCAGATCCGACAGTCTATCACTTACAAACTTCTAAACTCACCTATATCTTTTTCTTTTTGCTTTATCTTTCTCCCCCGCTTTCTTCTTTTTTTTTTTTTTTTTTTTTTTTTTTTTTTTTTTTTTGTTTTTTTTTTTTTTTTATACAGTTCTTTTGTATTTTCTAATTGATAAAAGTCTTCCTTTTCTTTGTAAAAATAATCTTTGAATTTATCAAGTTTATTTTCCTTTGTAGCTCTTTTTATACATCCAATCGTTTCCCAATCCTCTACTTTCTCATATATTATATATTTTTTTACTTTTTTGTATTATTTTTATTTATTGTGTCTGTTAATTATTTTATTCGGTATGAATAAGGCCACCTGCTCTTGTCCATTTTTGTTATATGCAAATAGTAAATTTTTCCCTTTTTCTTATGCCTATTTCTAGGCTAACCCTTTCCGCCTTTATTTGTCATATATATCCTGGTATGTTTGCATTTAAATCCAACATGATATTTGTAAATCTAAATCTATTTTTCCCCTTTTTCTTTCCTTTCTCATTCCGAAATCCATGCCTGCCTTACCCGCCTCCTGCTTCCATATATAAGCGCGTCCAGCGAGATCGGGCCACCTCGCGCGTGAGGCGCATTTTTTGCTCAAGCACACTGTGTTCAACTCCCTTGTACGAATTTGGAAAAATCTAAAAAAAACAATAAAAAAATATGAATCGATCGATTTTGACCTACTTCTCATGATGGTGCTATTATTTTTCGCTCAAAATTATTTTTTCGTGTTGAAATATGTCTTTGTATTTTTTGTCATTTCTCTAAAATTCGCCACAGTTTCGAAAAATAAAATTTACTCGAATCAAAAAAGCAATACTCCGACCACACGTCCACAAATTTTTAGAGTGGGAGAGCAAGAAATGCGTAAATAACAAGCAAATAATGACGTTGACATTGGGTTAGGCACGCTTGACAGACAACTATATAGTTATAGTACAAACTGTAGATTCACTGATATACTTGACATCTATCAAAACATGGTTTACGTTATGTATAAGTAGAAGTCATAAACTTAACTCGATCTTACATACTAACATAATCGCATGTTAGTAGGCTGATAGAGCGAACCCACTTAACGAAGAAGAACTTTTAGATTGTTTGCAAGAGTATGTAAAATTATCAAATTTGAAGACTAAGTTTACCAATGGAAGACCTGGACGATACTGGACAGAAGATTTTTTTAAACGTCACCTAGAACTCACAACAAGGATGGCACAAAATTTAATAATGGACCGGCAGAGGTAACTGAAGAGCATTTGAGAGAATGGTTTTTAGGAGTCCGGTCGTTTTTGGAAAGTAAAAACTTGCTTACCTTAAAACCTTCTCAAGTCTTTACTTAGGATGAGACAAATGTAAAGTTGTGTCCAATAGCGAATTAAGTAATCACCACAGTGGGATCAATAAAACTGTATGAGCAAGTTGATGGTGACAAGAAAGTAAAACTTCACTACCACGTTTATGTACAACGCTGAGGGCACTCGTGCCCTTTCTATGGTAATGTACAAACATAAAGGTGCTATTCTAGAGAAAGTTTTAATAAATTGTCCACGTAATTGGGACTTGGAAAACTCTAAAAGTGGTTGGCAGACCTCTGAGACTTCTTATGAATACATAAAAAATGTATTATATTCTTGGGAAATTGTAAATGAGCTTGAGTTTCCTATAGTGATTTACTTGCATGGTCATTCATCCCATGCTTCTATACCACTGATAAGATTCTTTAGAGATATCAATATTGAAATTATTAAGTTGTTTCCTCACTCAACCCACATATCTCAACCGTTGGATGTGTCTTTCCCCGCACCTTTCAAATCAAGCTGGTCAAAAACTGTCGACAAGTGGAAAACAGATAATAATATAAGTCGTCTGAGAAAAGAACATTGTCCGAATGTTATCCAGGTGACACTTGAGAATATAAGAGATGAAGCTTGAATTGTTCGAAGTGGCTTTAAGTGCACTGAATTATGGCTTTTTAACGAAAACGCTATAGATTATGATATATTCAGTAAAGAAAAGAAAAAGAAAGCCATGACAACACCAGAAATAGCTCGTCATCGAATAGCTACTGGCTTTTTGAAAGAATTTGAAAAATCCCTTGATCAACAATTACAAAACGATTTTAAAGTATCTGAGTCGAGTGGAATATGGAATAGTGATAAGAAATTCGAAGGTTTGCTTGAGTATTGGATAAGACTAAAAGAAAATGTAAATGTAAATTCGAAGAGTATAGAGAAAGATGATGGAGAATTAGCTTCTACGCAGTCAGAAGATTCTCTTGGCACCTCATTTACATCATGAGATAGTAGAACAACAGTGGTTACATTAATTTTATTTTTACACTTGTTTATTTATATTTTTTTGGCAAAAGAATGAATTATTGTACTTCAATCGTACATACTTTGTAACAAATTTTTAATTATTTTTTATTTTATTTTTTTTTATAAATTTGATTAGAACAGTTTGATTTTTATCATACACTGTGATTAACTTTTTATCTGACAAAATTTTTAGCTACAATTCGACTTTTTTGACCTACCTAATTTTAAAAAACTTGAAAATTTTTTTTAATATAAGTATGTTTAATTTTTTTGCAAGAATAAGAGTTTTAGATGTTTTTTTAGGCAATTTTTTAACTTATGAATCTTTGAGCGTGGAAGTAGTTCTCATCGACCAAGAAATTCCACTTGCACCGATGACAGAAAGATCACACATTGTTTGTTCTATAACTAGTTATAGTAAGACGATTTAGGATAAGATTAAAGATTCAGAGATGGCACAAATACCTGTGATTGATGATGATATAGTAAATAATTTGGAGTCTAGTGGCAGTTTGACCTTATCAAATGATGTTGAAATAAAGTATGTTGATTCTTCTGAAGTACAAAATATCAATGTGTATCAATCGAGGGGCTGGACCAATAATTGAAATGAAATCTATAAGTAAATATATATATTTTTATATTCTTGCTCAAAAGTTGAACTTCACTATTTTTTATCTAATTACATTTTTTAGACAAAACCTCATTGCTGAGCAATCCTACCCCAACTATTAGTCAAAATAAGGAGGAATTATCTTCTAAGTATGACAATAAAAAAATTATGAATCTTAAACAATATCCCATTGAAAGCAAAAAAGAAAATCATCAAGGTTTGTCCAAGCGTTATTGTTTCTTCTATGTTCTCCAAAAGTATCCCATTTTCTTGCAATATTTTTATTTACTTACAGGTACTCTTAAGCGTAAACGCATGTCTGATTGTTTCTTACTACCCAGCGATTATTGACTTAAAATCTTAATAATGTTGCCTAAGTTTAGAACAACTTAAATCGTTCTTTGTATAAAAATATTAAAATATTTCTTATTCACAAATAAAAATTTGTTTTCTTTAAAATTGTGAAAATATATAATATTTACTATACATAATTTTTTTTTTAATGCGTACAACCAATTTTTGGCTTGGCTCATAATATGGACATACATTATGGGCCAGGTGGACAAAGTGAAAACAGGAGGCCTATAATATATACAAACAATGACTCGGCTTTTTATTCACTTAAATTTTTTTGTCATCTTTTTTTTATCATTTTTGCTGTAGGAATTTGTTCTCTAGAGTCTAGCGCTCCAAATTGTGCTAAAGCATTAATAGTTATTGTTGTTTTTTTTTCAAAATCGACGGATTATTAGAACGTCGTCGAGTAACTGGCCCATAATACGTACCTTTACCTTATAATCGTGCGAGTGTATTTGGTTAATTGGTTGTAGGTACTTAAGTCTTATCATTATTTTATTTCGTATTAAAATAGAGCGTAAGGTTCTGCCGTTATCTTTTTATAACTCTTGTCACTAGCGATCCGTTTTTTTGTTCTGCAGTTTTCTATTTATTAAATTAGTTTTGTGGAAAAAATAAGAAATTCCAATTGGATGTAAAGGATCGGCTTCGGCTGCATCCGATCGTTTTCGGCAATATTCGACGATGTTAAAGGGGTTTCATTAGGCGGTTAGTCCAATCGGAATTATTCGTTTGCTTCCGCCTGAGTTTGGCGATATAGTGTCTTTCTATACGGGAAGATAGATGAACCGAAAATGACAATTTTTATGTTGTTGTTATTATATATTTATCTTTCACAGTTATAGTATGTGTATATAAGCGCGTCCATTGAAAGCGGACTAATGAGGGCGTGAACGGCACTTTTTACCCAAAACCTCTCATGTTGAACTTGCTTAAAGGCAATCAAAAAGGTTTAATAAAAATATAGTTAGATCAAGGATCGATATATTTTGACCCCCTCTTTATAATGGTGGCATTGATTTTTTCATCAAAATGCTGTTTTTGAGGTTAGAATCGCATTTCATTGTTTGAATCGATTTTTCGAGCCCAAGGGCAACTGTAATTGGAAAAATAATGTCACTAATCGAGAGATCAGGTCGCAATTTATCGATTATGACTTTTTGTAAGTTAGAGGTATAAAATTTAGGCTTTCTACTAATGAAAATAAAAATACGGGTATGCGCGTGCAACTAGCTTTGAACGCAGCCACGTGCCGAAATCAGGTATTATCATTGTTTCGCGCACTCATCGAAAGATCCGTAAAATTTTGTAAGTACACAAATAGGTTTATTCTTTAATGATCTTTTTATTTTTAATATTTATTACGTTTGACTTTTATTTTTTTCGTCTAAAGTAAGAAATTGATTATTTATAAAAGTTACATCCTTCACATAAGATAAAATTGACATCTATAAATTGAGAATATACGGAACAATAAATGTATTAAAAAATATATGAAAATCCATGTAGTATTATAAATGACGTATGTAAAATATATTACATTAAATATGTTTTACAATTAAAAAACAGCAAAAATATAATATAAAACAAATGTCGTCACCACGATTTGCTCCTCATAATTAATTTTTTTAAATTTTTTGTCTTTTTCCGTCGTACAACTAGACTGACATTTCCTCTTCAAATTTTTTTCTTGTTATTTCTTGTCTTTTTAATTAAGCGATGCAAGTAAACTTCGTTGGATGCAGAAAACTTGCGGGATTTCAAACGATCTATATCTTCCACTGCAGAAAAAATTTAGATCTAATAATCGATCTCTCATTTTAGACGAATAAAATAAAGGAAAAACGTCATGAACATTTATGATAAGAAGATCAATAAAAAATAAGCCTATTTGTGTACTTACAAAATTTTACAGATTGTTCGATAAGTCCACGAAACAATGATGATACCTGATTGCGGCGCGTGGCTGCGTTCAACGCCAGTTTTACGCGTATACCTTTATTTTCTTTTTCATTCAGAGAAAGCCTAAATTGTTTTCCTTCAACTTGCAAAACATTATAATCGATAGATTTCGACCTAATCTTTCGATTGGTGATACTATTTTGCCAAATAAAGTTGCCTTTGAGGTCGAAAAATCAATTCGAACAATAAAATGCAATTCTAACTTCAAAAACGGAATTTTTATAAAAAATTGATGCCACCATCAAAAAGAGGGAGTCAAAATCTATCGATCCTACACCTTACTATATTTTTCAGCCTTTTTGATAGCATTCGAGCGAGTTCAACATGAGAGGTTTTGGATAAAAAGTTCCGTGCACGCCCTCACTGGTCCGCATTCAATGGATGCACTCATATATGTATGTAATAATGCGTAAGAGAGATCAGGGAAATCGGGGCACTAGGGTTAGTGTGGCATTGGCAATTATTTTTAAATAGAAGTAAAAAAATGAAAAATAGTAGATAAAAGTGTAGAGTCTATGAAAACTGTTTTGAAAAAAATAAAGTTGAATGAAATTGTGCTTCTTCAAATAAAAATCACTGAATAGAGTTCTAAATAGCTTAGTAAAAAAATGATTTTTTTCACTTGCTTTAGTTCATTTTAAATTATTGGAAATAAAAAAATATGTAAAAAGTTTTCCGCTTGATCAAATCTGTAGGTCATAAGCGTAAACTACGTGCAATAATTTTTATTATAGTAGCGTTAATTAATAAATAAATGTTATGTCGGTGCTGGCGTAATTAGAGCACTTTTCGGGCTAAATGGAGCGCTTTTCGGCGCAAGTAGATTTGTTTGATACATCAGTCCTGGTCAACTCTGGTCATCCTAGAGCTGCTCAAATACGTTTATTATTGCCATAGCAATAGTCCAGAGCTAACCAGAGCTGCCGAAACGGAACTCTTAAGTAAAAATACTGTCTTGTATTTTCTAACGTGAAAAGTGCTATGAAGCCTAAGCATTATAAACACTTGCTTTTACGTTAAAGATAATGTATTAACCTTCATTTTAGCTAATATTTAGTAATAAAATAGGGAGAAAATACCAAAAAAATGGATCAATCTTAAAATAGTATCAAAATATTAAAAAATTGTTTACTCGCACGTAATATATTCATATTAAGTGTTTTTTTATTTGTTTAAATGAAAAATTTAAAAAGTATGCTGTGTAAAATACAAAAGACTAAGTATGAATACAATTGTTTCGCTTGATATGTGTTTAATTTTACTTTAATCAAACTGCCCTTTACCCCAGGCAAGGGCCCCATTTACCCTAATTGTTGTGAAGTTTGTACCTGCTGCGGTATTTTTTACTTTTGAATTTGTCAGTTTGATCAAAGCCATGAAAATTTGTATGTATACTCCAAAGTAACTTCTTTACACTATCCAGCAGTTTTTATCCATACTTACAGTCAAATTTCACTTCCATGGTATTTTCAAAGAGAGTGGAAAAGGAAAAGAAACCCATTTACCCCGGGCTCTCTTATACTTGTAGCATCGTGCTGGCCACGCAGCTTTAGTCTGTACACTGATAGAAAACTGGAACGAGTTCTGTCCCATAGGTGGACGGCTGAGCAACTACACATGTGCTTGACTGGCGACGCACTTTAGAACGTGCGGAGCACTTAGTGGAGCGCAAGCTCCACCACTCCTCAAGCTTATGTGCTGATCTATGAGTATAGTACGATTGACACACTACAGTAGAGCTAATGCTGTACTACAATGTATACCAGTTCATCCACTGCCTGTGACAGAGTTTGTATACTTAATTAGCATTGTTCTAAAAAAGTCTACTTGCTTCGTCAAACAGAAAATCGAAACATATTATACACGTATTTTTCTTTTTTTATCGTCAACAAAAACTGACGGAGATAGAGCATATGGAATTTCAGTAGTAAGGAGCCGATGACGTTACAGTGCAGTAACAGCTGTACAGAAATCATATACAAAATGCAGAAAGCAATAGTTAGCAAAAACTACTGGGTATTTTCGAATGAAATTTTAAGAATAGATTGAAGACTACTAAAACCATAACCTGGGAAAGTTTCAGACATTTACATGCATTGAATCCACAGTCAGAAATTTTTTAAAAATATTCCGATTCAAAAGCTCTTTGCACTTTGCAAAAAAACTGCTAGGCCACTTCAGTTCTGCCGGGGCTCATTTTGTTCATTTTTGTATCACGAACATTTTTTACTTAATAGAGTCTGCTCATGTGACTGATTGATTTCTGTATTTTGTATATGATTTTTGTTCAGCTGCACGGAGAGAACTCTGCGGCAACGGTAGTATGAGCATGCGCATATTACGGAAGTATACAGCAGCACATACTCCGTTTGCTCGGGAACCATACTATACCAAATCAGTATGGTCCATACCAATAAAGTATAGCTCCCATACAACATTAGTATAGCGCGGGCCTACTGGTGTATATGCTGCTCTATACTACGTTAGTATACGCATACTCATACTACCGTTGCTGTAGATTTCTCTCCGTGTGTTACTGTACTTTGACGTTATCGGCTTCCCACTCCTAAACTTTCATGTGCTCTATCTCTGTCATTTTCTTTTTACGAGAAAAAAGAAAAAAATACATGTCTTTTTTTTTTGATAATCTATTTGACAGACGAAATAGATTTATTCATAAGACATGCTGATTGGCACGCTGTGTAACCATGCAGAAAAGCAAGCGTGCCACTTTTCTCTCGGTGTACTTATAGCGCTACTCTCCCTTCTCCCTGGGGAGCAGGTACACCCATCCCTTGTTCTCAAAATCTGTCCATTGGCATTCGAGTGATTACTCATAAGCCTGTGTTGCCCTTTGATTTTTTTTCACAGGAAAGATAGGATTGTCCGCCCGTGTTTATCTTATGTTTTTGCTCAGGTTAAACATGGTCTGGTTACACGAAGATTTATACAAAAATTCAGCTTGACAGGTTACGTTATTAGCTAACATTGTATCTTTTGCGTGCAAATAAAACTGATTCACCCCACCGGTGACAGCACTACAGAAAACAAAAGCAGCTCGGCTCATATACTAGAGATCACTCGACTAACTTAATTTGTGCCTTACTTTCAACGTACGAACCACTAAACTCATTTATAAATAATAAATTCATTCAACCTAGCCTCTTTTCTATATTATACTTAAATATAAATGACATCTCAAGACGACATGACTTGACGGTATATCGCACGTACGCTGATTGAACTACTGGTATACGCGGTGACAGACAGCCGCCGACGCGCGGCGCGGTACCTACTGTTCGTTGCCGTATTACTCTCAAGCACGAAAAATCTCCTGTCTGGAAAATAGCTATTTCGATGTAAAAAAAGCTGCTCTTTCGATCTAGACTATCAAAAAAAATATTAAAAATGCCATTTTTGAGATATAACATGCTTTGTATTTTTCTGAGATTAGGAACTCATTGTTTTTAAACGGATGGTCAAATCGGAAAGCTGAGGAAAAAATACAGCGGAAACGTATCATCAAATTTTTTTATGAGTTCATTTTACTGTTCTAATCGTGAGCTTAAAGGTAGATGTTTTGGCTCTCGCGCGCCGAGTTAGGAGAGTTGACGTGAAACGCCTCATATATACCTATAAAACAAAGTCATGACACGTCTGAGGAAAACGGATACTTGTAGATTATTATCCTGGGAATAAAATAAGCCCAAGAAATAATAAATTGAGTGTAAACTCGTGGCAAGCACATGTTTTGATGATTTTTCGGACTTCCTGGGCCACTATGCGCCGCCTAGAAACTTTCACTCCAAAAAATCAGCCCTGTTTGAAGAAATCCATCGAGGGAATTCTGAGGTGTAACAGATAATACATGCGCATATACACACACATACACACACCGAAAAAAATTTGGTCTGACATTGCTACAAAAAGCGGGAGCAAACACGCTCCACAAATATACAGTTTTGAAAAGCCCCCACTGCGGCTTACACTCAGCACCACATGTAGCTGGCTGCACGCACCACAGTTGAGTGTATGTATTTGGAACCACTGTGGTCCGAAATCTCTCCCACGAGTGATTGGTGACACAATATGAAGGAGAGATTTGTAAGCCACTCGTGGTCGAGATTCGGGACCACGGTGCGGTGGGCCTACTTAAATCACTCAACTGTGTGATGTCTATCTTGCTCTACTTGAGGTGCCACTTGTAAGCCACGCGTGAGCGTAAATTTGTCTCGTCAAACTGTGGTACCTCTAGCAGACCAAATTTTTTTCAGTGCACACACTCACACGCACACACACCCACACACACTCAGCGTAGTGTATTTTGACTCTAAAGTTCATAAAATTATGTTTATTTGACATGAGATTTTTCATCTATTACAAAGTTTCCTTAATGAAAAAGTAATAATTGGTATTAATACCATAATATTGAATGAAGTATAATTTTTAGATTAACACTATGAAGTAAAAAATTATCTGAAGATTTTTCAGAATCATCTTTTTGATTATTGTTATTTTTTAATTCATCAAATTTAGTAGTAGCTGTGACTAAGTGCTTCATCTGGTTGGTTTTAATTATGAGATACAATTCATTGTCGATTGAAATTTTAATGCATTTACCGAATTAATAATAATTGGATGTATCAGAAGTAGTTACAGAAAAATCACCTGTAATCAATCACTCAATAACGACTTACCATTGTCATCAACGTTCGCGTTATCTTGAAAATTACAGAAATCGTCTCCTATCTAGTAGAGCAGGGCGCTGACATCATCAAGGCAAACTACAACGGCGGTACGTGTCTGATAAACTCTGTGCAAAGCGTCGAGCTATGCACCTTTCTGCTGGAGCATGGTGCAGATGTCAATGCTACTGATATTCAAAACAAGACGGCGCTGCACTATTCCATACAGGAGCATCGCTTCGAAACGACGAAATTGCTGCTTAGCTACAATGCAGATCCACATCTCAAGTCGCGCTATCACGACGATGCCCTGCAAACTGCCTGTCTCAAGGGCGCAAAGACAATCTTCGATTATCTCAGTAAGATGATACGAGCGTTTTTTCTGCTTTTTAAAATATTTTATTTTCAGTCAGTGGGATGTAAACTTAAACTTTTGTGTCCCCTGTTCATATTTTAAATTTTAATGAATCAATTCTTTTTGGATAATGGTGTGATACAAAAATTACATTCTATTTTAGTCAACAACGTGAAGTACATGCCAGGGCGTCAGGCAGACTCTCACGAGCTGATTGGCTCGACGTTCTTTGATGACCACAGTGATACGCAGTTGTCATTCAAGTACTGGAAAAAGGCTCTTGAAATTCGTAGTTCAAACCCCGTTGACAATGATCAACCGTTGCCTAAGAGGCCAGAGTATCCTAAAAGAGACAGTTTCCATAATGCCACGGAATTCGCAACTTTAGACGAGCTTTCGGCCATTATGCTTGATCTTGACTCAATAAGAATGCAAAGTTTGTTAATTTCTGAAAGGATTTTGGGGCCGTATCACAAGGACACGCTTTTTAAGTTGATGTATCGTGGAGCATCGTATGCTGACGCGCTAAGGTATGTCTGACATTTTTAGGAGTTTTTAATTTCATTTTTCAGATGTCCAACATATTGATTGATTTAAATTATCTTTTTAGGTATCAGTATTGTATAGACTTATGGAAACGTGTATTAGAAATACGAGTGGAAAAAGACTCGGTAAGATTATGTAATTACTTACAAAATTATCTTGAATAATTTGATCAACGGCATATCGTTAGCCCGTAACATTTTGTTTTTCTATGCACAGATTTTATTTACTGATACCTGTTTTACCGCTCAAGCGCTGGTCCGACTTATGATAGATTTATGCGAAAAATCGCTGGACGTCGATATGAACCGCGATAAACAGGAACCAAGATTCTGCGACGTGGTGGCGATATTTAAACTATTAACTGGTAATCTTACAGAAGGCAGAACACTACTTGAAGTAAGTGTATTTGTTTTACAAATAATTCCCACTTCAAGCAAATATAGAAATTAAAAAAAAATGTTTGTAAAATTTTAAATGATTTGCTTCTACTTAAGTGCAGCTCTCGAAAGTAAAAACTAATCTGGGATTAAAAAAGAAGAAAGTATTTTAAAAAATTGGAACGTGGGCCAAAACGAAATTCATAAAAAATATATTTTTACGATTACTTCTTGGTTAAAAAGTGTTCATTAAAAAGCAAAAGATAAACAATAAAATGTATCTTGGCCCTCGCTTCAATTTGTTCATGCTTTTCTGCTTTTTAATCACTGACTATTTTTTACTTTTTAGTGCTGCACTCGAATAAAACGAATCTGTAAAAATGTTATTCTTTCTGATTTCATAGCTAGTCTTTATATTTCTACAAAGTTTGGTATGTACCAAATATGTAATTGTAGATGTTACTGCATAATATTTCAACTTTTTTGTTGGAGATACAATGCAAATTTACTTTTTATGTCAGTTTTCTTTTATATACATTCATATGATCTTAGCCTTTCAAGTTAAGTACAGTTTTATACATCACGTAATACTCTTGTACTACTCATGTCACTTTGCTAGTGTCGAATAAGTCAGTCAACTGTCTTATACCGTCCATGGATCATGTGGTGTTCTCTCTCTCTCTCTCTCTCCCTTTCCTACAATTAAATAAAGTTTTTGATTTTCAGTCTTTTGTACCTTGAGTTTATATTGGTTCATATTTTTATGGACCCAAATTTACGCAAAACTTAGTTGTCGCAAAAGACTGAAAGTTTTCCTAAAAACGAGAAAGCGAAAAACGATCGGAGTCACCTCATAGAGAAAGAATTACGCTCTCCACCGAACGTCAAGATGGTGGATGCTGGTATCTCTCACACCGCCCGCTTTTAGATGCTGTCCAGAGATAATTATGACACATGAAAAATCCAAATAGAAGCGTCAAAAATAGGACTGGACTATACACAGTCTTGAGTAAAACCCCAGTAGTTACAAGCAAGACTCTAAACACGTCTCAAATAAATTGTAAAAAATCGCTAGCTGAGGACCGAAAAGCGAAAGCCGACATCGTTCTAGCAATCCAACCGTCAGAGCAGCAACACACAAGAAGCTGCTCTACATCAAGTGAAGTATGGAAACAAGTCGAAACTGTGTATGCACCTAAGGGCCTGCTCAAAAAGCCACGCGGCCCAAGCGACTCAAGGTACATTTTGACGAGACGCTGAAAGTAGCTTCGGTTCCAGCATTTATGACATATTTATGACGTAGAGCGTATGTGAAAGAAGTTCACCAGTATTGAACTTTCAAAAGTGAAAATGCATACATCAATACACGAGCAGTCAGTTAAGAGGATATATTGTTTATTAAATTGTTGAAGAATTCAAATTTTACGCTATAGTGACGTCATGGATGCTGGAAGGTGCTTTCGGTGATCCGTAAAATTGTAACTTTAGGCAGCGGTCACATAGACTACAGAATCCGCAATACGAAACGATTAGACTGGATTTTTCGAAGCAGTGGACGAACTAAAGGCAATGGAAGTGCAGGTGAACGGTGAGATTCTAATCGTCATGTTGCTCTATAGCCTTTCTAGCAGCTTCGAAAACTTTTGTGGCGCAATTGAGTCATGCGACACGCTGCTGAACATGGAAACACTGAAGTTCAAGAGAATCGAGGATTACAACGCCAGAGAACAAAGCTAAGATGACTCCAGCGCTATGATTGCGCACTCGGAACAACCGAAATAAAAGACCAGGTAAAATCGAGCATAACCGCGGACGAGTGAAGTTGGAAACCTAAATACAAATACGGATTTTGTAAAAAAGCAAGGTACAAAAAAGTGCACTTCAATAAAGAGGCTCAAGTAAGTCAAACAGGAGCCGAAAAAGCAAACATTTGCTTGGCAGTCTAATTCCAAAACAATACAAAAAAACCTTTGGTTTATAGATAGTAGCTGTGTGTCACATATATGCAACATGAAGGAGGCGTTCACCAACAACAGGACCGTGAACGACGAGCTTAGACTCGCCAGCAGTGCTACAACTGAAATCAAAGCAAAGGACGCCCGCGACGTCAAGCTCAGCATAAAAAAACGCAAGTGACACAGTGACGTTCGAAGACGCTCTGTGCGTGCGGAATCTCCGATTTAACCTCATATCAGTCGCGAAAATTGTCAAAGACGGCAACAAGGTTATGTTTATGAAAACTCATGCAGAAGTAAGAGACTCGAGTGGAGTCATTATAGTGGTAGCTGAGAGACTTGGCGATTTGTTTTGCGTGCGCGGAAGCTTCGAAGTCTACGCCCTTACCAGTCGGCTGAGGCTTGTTTCTGGTACAGACACCTGGGACACTTAAACGCAAAAGACGTGCAGCAGATAATGTGCAAAATGACAGCGTAGAGTGCCTCGGATTTCGAGTTCTGAAGAGTCTTTACCCATGCGAGACTTGTCTCGTAGGTTAAATTACCAGCCATTCTTGAGTTGTTAAAGTTTTGCAGTGATCTGCTTTAAATCGTGCATACTGACGTCTGCGGACCCATAATAAATTTGTACATGAGGATCGCTTGCTAACGTTATAACCTTTATCGACGATAACAGTTGATGGTGCCAGGTTTACTTCATGAAGCATAAGAGTGAAGCAGCCAAAAAATTCCTGAAATACAACAATCAAGTCGAAAAACTAACAGGCATATAGATCAAAGCGATTCAGTTCGACAAAAGGTGCGAGTACGTAAACAACAGACTCAAGCATATCATGATGTACAGTGTCATACAAAATCGATCAACCGTTCTTTATACTCCGTAGTGAAGCGGCGCGGACGTAGCTGAGCGCAAAAATCGAATGCTTGTGGAGATGGTACAGTGCTACATACGCAATCGATATATAACAAGGGCAATCTCACACGGGACGCTGCATCAACTCTGGACAGCAAGCGACCGAACATCACGCACTTACATCCCTTCAGCACCAAAGTATACCTGCTGGACGAGACTCCAACCAAGGGAAAGTTTGACCCCAAAGAAGTCCCAGGAGTGTTCACGATGACGGTGCAGACGTACTGAGTCTAGATCCCAGGTGAACGAAAAATCTGCACATTCAGCGACGTCAAGTTTCTCCCGGACTCCGAGCCGGACAAGAACCCCAAGCTGATAAAGATGGAACTCAAGAGCTCTGACATCTTTGATGACGTTCTGCTGTCATCTCACAGCAACGACTTGAATACCCCGAAAAATCGAACAGAGCTCGAAGATGCACAGGACGAGCAACCCGCGGTCTCTTACGAGAGGATGCCCCTCGAGTTAGGAATATCCACTGAACAATATTGTAGCGAATGGATCGCTGGTGCGCAGGAAAGCCAAAATGATCGCTCAGGGCTTTTCCCAAGTTCCCGGACCGGATTTCGCAGACACCTTCGCCTCCGTGGCCAGAATCGAGTCTTAGCGCAGTCGGTGGGCATAAAGTAATATTTGTAAAGTGGCACAGTTACGTTTTTAGGAGAAATTGGTCAGGAGAAACCTGCTGTACATTTTGTAGGGTAAGCGCAGTCATTCTATTAGTAGCAATTTTCTTAAAAATTAAATTTCCGCAAGCTAAAATACATTTCCAATATTACAATCCTAACAAACATTATTAAAGGTCATTTAACAAGTGTTTATTAACGTTAAGTTGGAAAAATTGATATAAGTGTAAGCAAATGGTATACCATTCCATAACTTTTCGTTCATGTTAATTAATTGATGTCGACTTTAATGTTACAATCACAGCGAAAGCAGTGACTCTGTGTTGTACTCTCTGGGTGAGTAGGGACCAGAGTGTCAACTACGTCCTGCATAAAGTTTATGCCACAAATGCCATAAACGCCGACTCCATCAACCCTACCGATCTTATGCTACTCAGTCTTTTTGTGATTATTCAGTAGCCCAGGCCCCAGGAGTTCCTATCGACCTCTGCAATAAGCTCGCGCCAACAACGGGTCTTGCTGACCTTGATTGCCCTTACCAGTTTTTTTCTTGCATCCTTGTAAAGTGTCGCCGC
>JAPYYV010004796.1:0-16178 GCA_030522625.1 Copidosoma aretas
TTTAAACAACTTGTTTTTTTTTGCTTGCATATATGGACCATTATTTGAGGTTAGGGAGTAAATACGAGCTGATGGACACTTTCTGAGCTCGGATTCGTTCTCAGCGACCCAAAAAACATAGGGTACAAGTGGTTTGGTTTTTGTGTATTTTTATTTTTTTTTTTTGTGGTGCTGTGTTATTAATCAATTAATTTATTATTAGCGCAAGCAGACAATCCACAAGCACTTAGTACGCTCGATTGTAGGCACTTATGATAGATGATTTAAGTATTGATTTTATTTGAACGCAAGCACACATTCCCTAAAACCCAAGTTCAAGGCGACTATCTGCACTATATTTCTATAAATTATATATTTATCTAATAAGAGCGCAAGCAGACGACCCCTAAATGAGCAGCATACTTGACTGCCTGCACTTCAGTTTGATGATATACTTGTATATTTAATAAAAACGCCAGCAGAAAAACTCCCAAAACTTAGCACTCTTATCTGTTTGGACTTTAGTTCGATAGTTTATTTATTTATTTAACAATAACGAAAGCAGAATATCCCCAAATACCCACCTGGCTCGACTGTCTGCACATAAATTTCATGATTTATTTATTAATAACGCAAGCAGAAAATCTCCAAGACCCCAGCCTGCTCGATTGTTTGCACTTTAGTTTGATGATTTATATAATAATTTAATCATACAACAAAAAGACAATTACCACGAAACCCGCCCGTTTACCTGTCTGCACTCTAGTTTGACGATTAATTTTTTTATTTAATAATAACGCTAGCAGACAATTCTCAAAAACCCAGCACGCTCGGCTGACGAAACTCTAGTTAATAATTTACTTATCTAATAAACAATATTGCAACCAGACGATTCTTAACGACCCAGAATGCTTAACTGTCTACACTCTAATTTTATGTTTTGGTTTTTTTCAAGTAATAAGTCAAGTAGACGATTCCCAAAAACCCAGCAGGCTTGACTGTCTGTACTATAGTATGATGATTGATTTGTTTATTTACTAATAACGCAAGCAGAAAATACTTAAGTACCTAACATACTGGACAGTTTGCACTATCGTTAAAAAATTTAATTATTTATTGAATAATATCGCAAGCATTTGATTCTGAACAACCCTGCATGCTTAACTGTCTGAACTCGAAATTTCTGTTTTATTTTTTTTTTGTTATCACTCAAGCAGACAATTCCAAAACACTTAGCAGGCTCGACTGTCTACACTTGTCTCAACGATTTATTTATTCATTTTATAATGATGCAAGCAGACAATTCCTAAGCACCTATCACGCTCGACTATATGCAGTCTAATTAGACGATGTTTTCATTGATTTATTAATACCGTAACCAGACAATCATTAGAAACCCAGCACGCTCGACTGTTTGTACTTAAGTTTTATGATCTATATGTTTATTTATTTATAGTGCAGACAAGTAATGGAAAAGAACCCAGCCAGCTCAAAATTATGAACTATAACGTAATTTATTATTAATTTATTCAATGAAAACGCAAGTTAACCGTCCCCTAAATATAGCATACTTGACTGTCTGCATTTTAGTTTTATGATTTATGTATTTATTTATTTATAACGCCAGAAGGCAATCGCAAGAACCCAGCCTACACGACGGTCAGCTCTTTAGTTTAATAATTCAATTATTTATTTACTAACACTCCAAGCAGACAGTCCTTAAGAACCCAGCTTGCTTGACTGTTTTCACATTCGTTTGATGACTTATCTATTTATTCAATAATAACGTTAGCAGACAGTTTTGCAGAACTCAGCACGTTTGACAGTCTGCATTCTATATTATTAGTTTTTTCTATTTAATAATATTGCAAACAGACTACTCCAAAAAACTCAGCATGCTAGATTGTCTGCACTCGCAAGTGATCAATTATTTTTTAGAAATAACACTAGCAGACGATTTCCGAAAACCCAGCTCACCCGAATGTCTGCACTCTTGTTAAATAAATATTTTTACTTATTCAATGATAACCTAAGCAGACAAGTCCGAAGAACCCAGTAGGGTCGACTGTCTGCACATTCAATAGATAATTTATTTATTATTTTATAAGAACGCAAGCAAAAAATCCTTGTATAACTAGCACGCTTGACTGCCTGCATAGTCGCTAGATGATTTATTTATATATTTAATACTATCGTTAGTAAATAACCTCTAAGTAACTAGTCCACTCGACTTCCTGCGCTCTAATTTGATGGTTTGTCCTATTTATTTCATATTACTGCAAGCAGACAATATCTAGAATCCCAGCAGCCTGGACTGCCTACACTTCAGTTTAACAATTTATTTATTTTCAAAATCATATTACTAGCAGACAATCTAGAAAAACGCTTTTTGCTCGACTGTCTGCACTCTAATTAAAAGATTTATTTATCGAATAATTATGACCATGAGCAAAAAATATCTCATAACTTTAAACGCTTGACTGTTAGCACAATAGTTTATAAATTTGTATATTTATTTAATAATGATACAAGCGGAAAATTTACACGCACCTAGCAAACTCAACTGTCTGCACTCTTGTTACTGGCCAATCACCGCAAGCCAATCCATCTATTAATTTATAAAAACGCAATCATACAATCCTAATTAAGCCATTACGCTCGACTGTCTGTACTATAGTTTGATGATGTATTTATTTATTGAAGAATATTGCTAGCAGACAATCTATAAAAATGCTTTCTGCTCGTCTGTCTTCACTCTTATTTGACAATTTATTTAACTCTTAATTAATACCGCAACAAGACAATTACCAAGAACCCAGCCCGCTTACCTGTCTGCACTCTAGTTTGATAATTTGTTTATTTATATGATAGTAGAGCAAGCAGACAATCTTGAAAAACTTAGAACGGTTGATTGTCTAAACTTTAGTTTATTCATCTATTTATTTATTAAATATTTACGAAGCAGACGATTCCTAAGAACCCAGCACCACGGTTGACAGTCAGTACATTAGTTTGATTATTTGTTCATTTTTATAATAATAACGCAAGCACTAAATTTCTTAAGCATACTCTCCAAAAAACCTAGCATACTTGACTGTCTGAACTATAGTTTATTGATATATTTATTTAATGAATAAAATCGCTACCTGACCAGTTGTAAGCTACAAGCATCTTCACTGTCGGCGATCTAGCTACATAATTTATTTATTCATTCAATAAACACGCAAGTATATAATCCCAAAGAACCTAACACGCTTGGCTGTCTGCACTATAGTTTGATAATTTTTTCATTTATTCAATTTTACCGCAAGCAGATAATCCCGAAGATCCCAAAACGCTCGACTGTTTGCACACTAAATTTATAATTAATATTTTTGTTGAATGATAACTTAAGCAAACAATCCCCAAGCACTTAGCAAACTCAACCTTCTACACTCTACCTTTATAATTAAATGATTTATTTTATAAAAGAGCAAGTATACAGTCCCTAGAACACAACACCCCTGAGTGTCTGCACTACAGTTTGATAATTTATTAATTTATTTATTATTATTAAAAATAGACGATTCTCTGAATTCTCTGTGAAGTCGACTGTCCACGCTTTAGTTGAATACATTATTTATTTATTGAAGAACTACGGAAGATGACAATTCTCAAAAACCAAGCCTGCACTCTAGTTAAATCAATAATCTGTTTATTTAAAAATGCGGCAAGCAGACAATCCCCCATTACTGAGCAAGCTTTATTGTCTAAACTCTAGCTGAACGATTTATTCATTGATTTAATAATAACATTTACAGACGATTCAGTAGAACCCAGAACGCTCAACTGTGAGCCCTTGAGTGCAATGATTTATTTACTTATTTAAACATACCGCGAGCAGACGATCACTAAGATTCCATCATGCTTGACTGTCTACACTCTGGTTTAATGATTCACTTATCAAAGTATACCACAAGCAGACAATGCCAAAGAACCTACAACTTGACTGTACGCACTTTATATGCATGATTTTTTTATTTATTCAATAGTAATGCAAGTAGTCAATCATTAGGCACTTAGTACGCTCGACTGTCTGCACACAATTTTATTTATCTATTCATTCATATGATAATAAAGCAAGCAGATAATCCTTGAAACTCTTCAAGCTCGACTGTCTGCGATCTAGTTTGATCATTTTTTCATTTATTTAACAGTACCGTAAGCCAAGATCATTTCAGAGCCAAGCATGCTTGACTGTCTTCGCTTTTGTTTGATGCTTCTTTTTTTTTATTTAATAATGACGCAAGCACATTAATCCCAAAAACCCAGCAGGCTCGAATGTCTACACTCTAGATTGATGATTAATTTACTTACGTAATTATTATCAAGCAGACAATCCCCAAAACTGAGTCCGCTTAAATGCCTTTATTTAAGTCTGATAATTTATTTATTTACTTAATAATAACGCAAGTACCCTATCTCCTAAATTACAGCACTCTTGACAATCTGCACTTTAATTTGATGATTGAATTATTAATGTTATTATACCGCAAGCAGGCAATCCATAATATTGAAAATTTTTTGATTGTCTGCTCTTCAGTTTGTTGATTCAGTTATGTATTTAATGATAGGGCAAGCAGACATTCCCTACAATTTTAGAACGCTTGATTGTTTGCGCTTTAGTTTTATGATTTCGTTATTTATTTAATAATAACGCAAGCACACCATCCCTAAGAACACATTACCTCCGACTTTCTGCACTATAGTTGAATAATCTATGAATTTATTTATTAAACAATATTGAGAACAGACAACCCCTAAGAACCCTGCAAGCTCAACTATTCACGCCTTAGTTTAATAAATTGTTTATTTATTTAATAATCGCGCAAGATGACAATTCCTAAAATCAAAGCTCACTCAACCATCTGCACTTTAGTTACATAATTTATTTATTTAATCAATAATATCGCTAGAAGACAGTCTTTGAGGAATCAGCCTGCTTTTTTCGCTGCACTCTTTTTCCATGATTTATTTACCTATTTAATAATAACGCAAGCACACAATCTCCTAAAACTCAGCACTCTTGACTGTCTGCACTTCAGTTTGATGGTTTACTTATTCATTTATTATTATTGCAAGCAGTAAATCTCTAAGAACTGAGTACGCTTAGCTGTCAGCACCTTAGTCCTATGACATCATATTTTTTTTAAATATAACACAAGCAGACAATCGTTATAAACCCCGAACGCTCGACTATAACACTTCAGTTTGATAATTGATTGATTTGATGATTAATTTTGCAAGCAGATAATCTCAAAGCACCCCGTTTACAAGACTGTCTGCACTCTTATTTCATAACTTATTGATTTATTTAATAAGAACGCAAGCCAACCATGCCCAAGTACCCAGCTCACTTGCCTGATTGTATAATAGTTTGGTAATTTATATATACATATATATTTAATAATATCGCTAGCAGACAATCTCTAAGACCACTGTACTCTTAACTGTAAAAACTCTAGTTTAATAAATGATTTACTCATTGATTAATAACGCTAAATAACAATTCATATATACTATGCCCATTCACATGTCTGAACTATGGTGAGATAATTAATTTGTTCATTAAATAATATCTTAAGCAGATAATCCCTAAGACCTCAGTATAACCGACTGTCTGCCCTTTTATTAACGATTTTTTCTCAAATTAATAATAACCCAAGCAGACTATTATCAAGATCCCAGAACGCTTGTCTGTCTGCGCTCTAGTAAGATGATTTATTTAATTTATGACACCGCAAGAAGATAATCTCTAAAAACCCAGCACGCTCGACTGTTTGTACTCAAATTTAATGATCTATATATGTATTTATTCATAGCACAGACAAATAATCCAAGAGAAACTTGCCAGCTTCAATTTTTGCACTCTAATGTAACTAATTATTTATTTATTCAATAATAACGCCAAAAGATAACCCCCAAAACCTTACACACTTGACTGCCTGGACTTTAGTTTTATAATTTATTTAATAATAACGCAGGCAGACAATTTCCTAGAACATAGTACGCTCGACTGTCAGCATTCTAGATCGATGATTGATTTATTTATTGAATAATAACCAAAGCAGACTATCCAAAAAATCCGAGCATGCTCGACTGTCAACTTTCTAGTTCATTGATTGATTTATTTTTTGAATATGGACGTAAGCAAATCATCTCCAAGCTACCAGCAAACCTAACTGTCTACACTCTAGTTGTATGATTTATTTATTCATTTAATAAAAACGCCAGCAGAAACAATCCCAAAACTTAGCACTCTCACTGTTTGGACTTTAGTTTGGTAATTTTTTTATGCATATAATCATACCGCAAAACGACAATTACCAAAAACCAAGCGTGTTTCCCTGTCTGTACTCGAGTTTGATGACTTATCTTTTTATACAGTAATAACGCAAGCAGACAATCTTGAGGCACTTGGTACGCTTGACTATCTACACTTTAGTTTATTGATATATTTATTTATTCAATATTAACGCAAGCAGAGAATACCAAACAACTCACGTGGCTCGACTGTCTGCACATAAATTTCTAATTTATTTATTATTAACGCAAGCAGAATATCCCTTAGAACCCAACATGCTGGACAGATTTCACTCTTGTTTGATAATTTGTTTATTTATTTTTTAATATTGCAGGTAGTTGATTCCTAAAAACCGAGTACGCTCAACTATCTGCAGTATTGATTTATGATTATTCTTTTATTTTATATCAACACAAGCAGGCGATTTCTAAGAACTTACACACTCGACTATCTGCCCTTTTAATTGATAAAGATTTCTTACATTTTTATTAATATAGCAAGTAGACAATTGTGTACAATGTAGCACGCTCAAGTGTCTGCATTTTAGTTATATGATTTACTTATTTATTTAACAATAACCTAAGCAGACAATCCCGAACAACCCAGTAGGCTCGACTGTCTGCACAATAAATTGATGATTTATTTATCAATATAATAATAACGACAAAAAGAAATCCCCAAAAATCGAGCACGCTTGACTGTCTGTATTTTAGCTTAATGATCTATTTATATATGTATTACAAACGCAAACAGACATCATCTAAGTACTTAGTCCGCTCGACTGTCTGCGCTCTAGTTAGGCTGTTTTTTTAATTTATGTTATAATAACGCAAACAAAAAATGTCTAAGAACCCAGCCTGCTCGAGTGTCTGCACTTTAGTTTAATAATTTACATAATTATTTATTTATCTAGCAAGAAGAAAATTACCAAGAACACAGCCCGTTTACCTGTCCGCACTCTTGTTTGATTATTATTTGATTGATTCAATAATAACGCTGGCAGACAATTCTTAAGAACCCAGCACGCTTGACTGACAGAACTATGGTTAAAATTGATTTATCTTATAAACAATATTGCAAGCAGACGATTTTTAACAACCTAACATGCTTAACTGTCTGCACTGCAATTTTATGTTTTTTTTTGTGATCACTCAAGCAGACAATTTCCAAAAATCCAGCAGGCTTGACTGTCTGCATTTTAGTTTGATGATTAATTTGTTGATTTACTAATAATAATAACAATGCACACAATCCCAAGAATCAAGCAAGCTCCCTTGTCTGTAGTTTATTTTAATGATTTATATGTTTATTGAATTAAACCGCAAGAAGTTAATTACCAAGAACCCAGCCTATTTATCTCTCTGCACTCTAGTTTAATGATTTATATAATGACATGATAATAATGCAAGCAGACGATCTTGAAGCCTTTAGCTCGCTTGACTGTCTGAACTTAAGTTTGTTGATATATTTATTTATTAAATATTAACGCAAGCAGGCGATTCCTAAGAGCCCTGCACGTTTGACTGTCTGCACCTTAGTTTGATGATTTGTTTAATATTTAATTAAATATTTATTTATCCTTTTAATATCAACTTAAACAAGGAATCTTCAAAAAACGAGCACACTTGACTGTCTGTTTATAAGCTTAACAATTTATTTATCTATTTATTACTAACGCAAACAGATTACAGCTAAATACTTAGTGAGCCCGACTGTCTGCGTTCGAGTTTGAAGGATTTTTCCATTCAGTTTATAATAAGACAAGTAGACAATCTCTACAAACCCAGCACACTCGATTGTCTGCACTTTAGTTTGATGATTTATATAATCATTTAATCATACCGCAATAAGACAATACCAAGAACACAGCACGCTTACCTGTCTGCACGCTTGTTTGACAATTTATTTATTCATATGATAATAACGCAAGCAGACAATCTTTAAGCACTTAGAACGCTTGAATGTCTACACCTATGTTTGATGATTTGTTTATTTTTATAATAATAACGCAAACACCAAATTTCCAAGTCATCATTACACCCGAATATCTGCACCTTTGTTTATGAAGCTATTTAATAATTTAGTTATAACGGTGGCAGACGATCCTTTAGAACCAAGCATGTTTGACTGTTGGCACCCTAGTTAGATAATTTATTTATTTAATAAATAATATAGATAGCAGACGATTTTTTACAACCCTGCATGCTCGACTGTCTGCACTAAAATTTTTTTTTTTTTTTTTTTTTTTTTTCAGTGTCCACTCAGGGAGACAATTACTAAACACTGAGGAGGCTTGACTATCTGCACTATTGTTTTACAATTTAATCATTTATATTATAATGATGCAAGCAGACAATTTTTAAGAATCTAACACGCTCGACTATTTGCACTTTGATTTGACGATTTTTTTATTGATTTAATAATACCGCAACCAGACGATCATTAAAATCCCAGCACCTTCGACTGTTTGCACTTAGGTTAATGTGTGTATATATATATATATATATATATATATATACATATATACATGTTTTCATGTATTTATTTAATTATAGTGCAGGAAAATATTAAAAAATAACCCAGCCAGTCAAAATTATGAACTATAATGTAATTCATTATTAATTTATTCTATAAAATCGCTAGTTAACCATTTCCAAAACATAGCACACTTTATTGTCTGCACTCTAGTTTTATGATTTATTGATTTATTTATTAATAACGCTAGCAGGCAGTCTCGAAAACCCAGCCTGCACGACGGTCTGCTCTCTAGTTTGGTAATCGACTTATTAATAAATTATACTACAAGCAGACAATCTTTAAGAACCAAGCACGCTCGACTGTTTTCACTTCCGGTTGATGATTTGTTTATTTATTTAATAAATACTTTAGCAGACAATATTGCAGAACACAGCACGTCTGACAGTCTGCATTCTAGATCATTAGTTTTTTTTTATATAATAATATTACAAGCAGACCACTTTAAAGAACTTAGCATGCTCGACTGCCTTCACTCGCAATTGATGATTTTTTTTTCCTCAAAAATAACACAAGCAGATAATTTTCAAAAACCCAGCACACTTGACTGTCTGCAATCTTGTTTAGTAATCTTTTTCATTCATTTTATGATGACCTAAGCCAACTATCCCAATGAACCTAGTAAGGTCGACTATCTGCACATTGGATTGATGGATTATTTATTTATTTAATAAGAACGCAAGCAGAAAATCCTTAAATAACTAACACGTTTGACTGCCTGTATTTTAGCTTGATGATTTATTAATACATTTAATACTAACGCAAACAGATACCCTATAAGTAACTAATCCACACGACTGCCTGCGCTCTAGTTTGGCGGTTAATCGTATTTATTTTATAATAACGCAAGGAGACAAGACCTAGAAACCCAGAGGCATGGACTGCCTGCACTTTTAGCACTTTGTACACTTGACTATTTGCACTTTAGTACGATAATCTATTTATTGATATAATAATAACTTTGGCAAACAAACTTTAAGGACACATCAGGCTTGACTGTTGGTACACTCGCTTAGTAATTACTCTATTTATTAAATAATATCACAACCGACGATTCTTAAAAACCCAACGCACTTGACTGTCTACACTCTAGTTTAATAATTTTTTTATCTTAGTAATAACTTGAGCTGATAATTTCTAAAGTCCCAGCACGCTTAATTGTCTGCACTTTTGTTTGATAATTTATTTTTCTATTTTTTACGAACGTAAACAGACAATCCTTAATAACCGAGTATGCTCGACTGTATGCACTTTAATGAGATGATTTATTCATTTGTTCAACTATACTGCAAGCAGACACTTTGCCTACCCTCATGTTTTATTATTGATAAATTTATTTTTCAATAACTCAAGCATTGAATCTTCGGCACTTTGTGTGCTTGATTGTCTGCCCTTAAGATAATTGATCGAATTTTAATTAATAAAAACGCAAGCAGACACTTGTTTAGAAACCAGCACGCCTAAGCGTTTGCCTTTTAGATGAATGATTTATTCATTTTTTTAATCATACCGCAAGCAGACAATTACATAAAACCAAGCACCTTTATCTGCTTGCACTCTAGATTGATGATTCATTTATTTATTTGATAATAACGCAAACAAACAATCTTAAAGCACTTAGTACTCTCGACTGACCGCATTTAGGTTTGTTGATGTATTTATTTATTTGTTAATAACACATGCAGTGAATTCCTAATAAGCCGGCATGCTTGACTGTCTGCACCTTAGTTTGAGGAGTTGTTTATTTATACAATGCTAACGCAAGCACCTAATTACAAAGACATAAGTACATTCGACTATTTGCACTTTATGTAATAATCAATTTATTTGTTTTCTTTAATAATAACGCTAGCAGACAATCCCTGAAACCCATCACGCTTGATCATCTGCGCTTTAGTTAGATAATTCATTCATTTATTTAATAGTACCGCAAGCAGACAATCTCCAAAAACCAAGCACGCTTGACTATCTGTACTTTTTTTTATGATTTATTTCTTTTTTTAGTAATAATGGATGCCAACTACCTCCCAGAACCCAACACGCTCGATTGTCTGCACTCTAGTTTGATAATTTACTTATCTATTCAATAATACCACAAGCAGACAGGTCCTATGAACATAGCACGCCACTATCTGCACTCTGATTCAATAATTTATTGGTTTATGTGATAATAACGCAAGCAGACAATCTTAAAGCACTAAGTACCTTTAACTATCTGCAATTTAGTGTGTTGTTTGATTTAATTATTTTTTTATAACGCAAGCAGGCAGCACCCAAGAACCAAGCACGCTTAACAGGCTGTACTCTAGTTTGATGATTTATTTATTTATTTGATGATGATGCAAACATAGAATCTTTGAGCACTTGATACGCTTGACTGTCTGCAATTACGTTATTTGATATATTTACTTATTTAATAAAAACGCAAGCAGACAATTCCTAAAACCATAGCACGTTTGACTGCCTGCACCTTAGTTAGATGATTTTTTATTTTCATATTACAATAACGCAAGTACCAAGTTTCTAAGCTATCAGTACTTTCGACTATCTGCACTTTAGCTCGAGAATCTATTTAATAATTTAATAATAATGCTAGCAGGCAATCCTTAAGAACACAGCACGTTTGACTATTATTACTAAAGTTAAAAAATTTGTTTATTTAATAAATAATATCGCAAGCACATGATGCTTAAAAACCCAGCATGCTTGACTGTCTGCGCTCTAATGTTATGTCTTTTTTTTTCAGCAATCACTCAAGTAGACAATTCCAAAAAACCCAGCAGGTTTGACTGTCTGCGCATTAATTTGATGATTTATTTCTTAATTTATTAATAAAGCAAGCAGACAATTTCTAAGAACCCAATAAGCTCGACTATTTGCTCTCTAATTTGACGATTTATTTATTGACTTAATAATCCCGCAAGAAGGCAATCCCTAGAAATACAGCACGCTTGACTGTTTGCACTTAAGTTTAATGATCTATAAATGTATTTATTCATAGCGCAGACAAATAATTGAAAAGTACCTGGCCAGCTTTAATTTTTGCACTCTCACGTAACTAATTATTTGTTTATTCAATGATAACGCTAGTAAACCATCCCTCAAACCTAGCACACATGACTATCTGCACTTTAGTTTAATAATTTATTTATTTATTCGAAAATACTACAAGTAGACAATCCTTAAGAACCCTAGACGCTCGACTGTCTGCATTCTAGTTTGAAGATCAATGTTTCTGTTCATTAATACCGGAAGCAAATAATCCACTAGAACCCAGCCTGCTTGACTGTTTGCGCCATAAGTTAATTAATCATTTATGTATTCCATAATAATGCAAGCAGACGATCCCCAAATCCAAGCCCGTTTGACTGTCTGCAGTCTGAATTTATGAATTATTTGATAATTGAATAATAACGCAAGCTGACAATCCTTAAGCGCTCAGTATGCTCGACTGTCTGCACTCTAGTTTGTTGATTTATTAATTTATTGAACAGTACTGCAAGCATGAAATTATTAAAAACTTAGTACGGTCGGCTTTCTGCATTCTAGTTTCATAATTCTTTTTTTATTTAATAATAACGGAAGCGGACATTTTTTAAAAATCAAACACGTTTGACAGTCTGCACTCTAGTTGGTATTTTTAAAAGACACTGACGTTTTGAGGACTTTAAAAAACTATAAATGTCTCTGACAAAATCAACTACTTCGTTGGGTGTCTATCTGCAAGCATACTTAGCACTTAGAAGCAAAGAATGGCTTGGGAAACTAATCAGAGTGATTCTGAAAATCTATAGAAAAACGCTGAACTGTGGAGTTGAAACGTCCTTTCATTGAAATTGCCCTATTAGAACAAATAGCATATAACTTGGATAGTGGTACCTCAGCGAGATTTTGAAACAAGGCACTGATTTTTATATACAAGCTTTTAGCAGTAGCGTCTGAATTCTTGTCATTATCAGCATAAACTGAAAATAATTCGACGAATAAAACATCTATCGTTTTTTGTTAATTATTGTTCTGTCTAACTACAATGCATCCGTATTTTTGTATAGACTTATCGTTCGACTCATAAAATTTGATTCCAGCTTCATATCTAGTTACTGCTTGTTCGAGTCTGTCTTTTTGAGATTAAGCGATTTGATGTTCTATCACATCTCTAAGAGTCTGCTATTTTATCTTAACACAGCACGTCTTCGCGCTTGTATGTTTTCAGAAATATATCCAAATGAGAGGCAGTAATGAATCTAAGAGTTGGAAAGGATGGTCGTGATTAAGTGATATATGTTCATTAGAGCGATCATCTCTCTTTTGGTTTTAAATTGAGCATTTATTAGAACAAATAACTGTAATTTGACAATCCTTCACTTAAAATATGAGTGGACTAAATATACAACTTAATAGCTTAACGTAAAGAAGACTGAATCGAGATTTAACCAAGTTACTGAATCTCGTAAGCGCATATTCGGATGAACCGTAGAGAAACACTCGCCGGCGCTTAAAGCTCAACAACCGAAGGCAGACTGGCTAGTCATAGAGAAGATCACATCGTGTAGATCTCTCCCTACTTTTCAAAAACCTTATTGGGCGAAAGATTAAACGTGTAATCTTACTATAGGCTCTGATCGAGTTAAGGGGATCATCGTGATATCTTGTTTTCTTCAGTAATTCTTCTAAAAATTATATCACACTTATTTTATCACTACACATAACATGTCCAAATTCCAGAAGGCCTAGCTTCATAGTTTTTGAGAAATGTAATCGCAACGATTTACGGTTATACACGGGCTCTTATGAAGAGGTCGTTGTCAACTGGCCCTCAGAGACACATTTTTACTTCTAACTCGGTTAATTTTCCTCAAAATCTCACAAAAAATGAATATAATAAAGTTAACCCTGATTAAAACAATCATTTTAAATCTTAGGAAACCTAGCTTGACCGTTTTAAAGATTCATCGACTGAAAGTTACTGCGTAGTGTTATTTGTATATGTTAATAGTGGTACAGGTCCAAAAAAAAGTCCACGTTACCTAGAAGTTTTCGCAATGGTGATACTTTTTTCCGTTACTCTATATGTGTGTAGATCATACTTAATACTTATTTACGTATTTTGTATACGAATACTTAAATTGAAAGGATGTAAACAAAAAACTTTTTTTCGATGTTAACTGTACCACGACGACCCCTTTAAACTCAACCAATCGTAGTCTTGCGCTGTAAATGCACAGCAAAGGCTTACCGCGCGAAAATATAAATTAAGAAAAGTTATGTTCTCTAAAAAGAACGCTATCACAATTTTAAATATAGCTTTTAGTCTCTTGAACAAAGATTCCTAATCTTTTATTTCATCTTTATCATCATCATCACTTAATTCTGCCATGTTTTGTATGTGTCAGTTAGATAATGCGTGATTCCTTGTAGTAATCAAAATAAGCATCAAGTTGTCTCTTACAAACGATGCATCGTCCCTCGTACTCATCATCCTAGCAACTATGCAATCATCGACTAAAATCATGTCATAGTTGCCACTCATATTGATACTTTTGACACACAAAATTTTTGTTCACGTTGACGTCCATTGACCTACATAAGTTATAAATATTTGTATGTAAAAGCAGCCACATTATATTTGCAACTGTATTCAACTAAAGAATAAATAATTTAAAGTTATATCAGAAAGCACCTTATAATAATGATCAGTTATGTAAAGTATGTTTAAAAACCAACCTTTTTTCTTGGGTTCGAATGAATTTATAAATACGTCATATTTAGTTCTTACTTGTAGTACACAGATATGTGCAATTCTACATTTTATTCTTGATTAGTAAGCTCCATTGAAACAAGATAAGAAATTGTATGCACACCTATAGGATACGACTTTTTTTCTTCCACATACATTCAGGAATATAAAAAAAACTCGTGAACATGCAAAAAGTTAACGATCACAAACTTTTTTCAGCTTTTTCTGAAACTTGTTGTGATGTTGACAAACAAACTTGCTCGCCGCGTTGCTAGCAATGTGTAAGTGCCAACGACGTAATAGGTGATCTTTGCAGTGTGTGTACCAAAACAGCGAATATTACGAGTAATAGATGCGATGCTAAAGAACAATTAGCGATTAAAGCTAACAAAATGAAAAATAGATCAATCACACAATTTTCTATCTGCAATGTTGGCGATAATGTTAGGGAACCTATTCCGGATGGTGATAGAGGAACAGGAGATTTCAGAAATGTTTTGATGACTATTTTAGAAGTAGATGCTCATGGCTTTTACAAACTTGGGAACGAACATGGCACTATCGACGAAAAGTTTTTACGTAACCAGTTTATACCTTGTAATGCTGAACTTGTCGATATCTCTAAAGTATCTGATAAAAAGAAAACATTACGACAATTGAGAAATCAACAGCTTACGTCTGGAGGTCAGGGTTATATGCAGTGCAATTGTAAAGCAGGATGTGATAAAAACAGGTGTAAATGTAAATCTGCAGGCTTATTTTGTAATTCAAAGTATCATTACAGTTTCTCGTGCTTAAATAAGTGATATGTGTATTTATTTTTTGATTGCCATAATAGTTTTTTGCGTGTTCAAAAAAGTGATATTTTTTATCTTTTCATTTTTTATGTCAGTAGAAGTGTTCTAATCCCCTCACGTATTATATTTCTAATGTTTATTATAAATAAAATAAAAATAACAATAAATACTCTGACAAGATACGATTTTTTTTGCTGTTATCACAATCGATACATTATATCACAGAAAAGTTATTGGATGGGGCTAGCTTTAGTCGGATAAGGCTAGGAATTCTTCAATTTTTTGTATTCAAACCAACTTCACCCAAAAATTATGTACATAGCTAGCTTTATCCGGATAAATCTAGGTCTATCCATAATTCAGACTTTACCTGTAACATATATATATATATATATATATATATTCACTGTTCAGCTGCTCTGCTGCTTAAAAGCATACATTTAAAAACATCATGATGATATGTCCCCCGATAAACGCGCGAGTGGTTGCTGGGTTATCATATATATATATATATATATATATAATTATATATATACTAGTGGGGCTTCGTCCCCCTGCCCGCTCCGCGGGCCAACCCCCCTGTTCTTATTTTTTTTCTGTTTTTTTTTTTCTCGAATATAAATTCGTATTTTTTCTCTTGAATTCAAATCATAATGTACGTGTCATAGACTATGTTTCATGACGTATAATAAATTTTATCAAATTTAAATTTAACATGTACTTCACTTTTTACTATTATCTTTTATCATTGACGTAGATCTAGTATTATTTAAAATGTTGTAAAACC
>JAPYYV010004797.1:0-16177 GCA_030522625.1 Copidosoma aretas
GCGCGGCCGATTAAAACTTACGAGCACAGTTTTCGCTCAGCTACGTACGCTTGGAGAGTTGCCGCCGCCGCAGCTACTACCCCCACTCCGCCGCCACTAGGAACCGAGCGCGCGCCGCACTTTCAACCGTTATTTTGACACTAGTTTTCTATTGCTATGCGTCCAACTGCTAGGTACAAATTTTTTTTTTGTTAAGTATAGATATTTAACTGCACTGTGCCCAAATTTGAATGAAATCAGTTCATCAGGGGCGACTCAGGAATTTTTCGAAAAAAAAAAATTATCGCAGCTCCGATGGTCGCAGAAACGATTTTTTTTTTTCAAATCTTTGTCTTGAAAAGCGTTTTCAAGATATACAAGAGCGGATCATCTAAATTAAAAAATAAAAAAATTATATAGTTCGTACGTCTGTCTAAAAAAGGTATCGGTTAAAAAATCGTTATAACACCGTTCCACATCGATATTTTTTAAAAATTCTAACGGGATAACAAACTTAAATAGATTTTTAAATTTTCTAGCCGGGTACGGATGTTTTAAATTTTTCACGAAAAAAATTACGTAATTTACAATTAAGGCTTAAAAAAAATCGATCGGTTATTACTCAAAAAGATTACAACCAATCTTGCTAAAATTCTAAGCACTTCTTAACATCGTTGAAAGTAATAATTTCTAGAAGTTTTATGATTGTAGGTGTTTTAGCTTCGTAGTTATAAAATGTCGAAAAAAACGCCCTTTTTCAACTTTGGACACGATTTGTTTATAAACAAAAGCACTTAAAGACATTCAACCAGCGCCATTTTTTAGACAATTTCATGGAGAATAAAAAACATGAAAGGTGTATGTGTTGAAAAATGCACTGGTGAGGAGATATGACGTGTAATGTAAAAAAAAATGCTTATTTTTTTAACTAATTGATTAATTAAAAAATGATGCACCCATTTTTCAGACTGTGGATACCAAAGTTCCTGATCAGCGCATTTTTTTACTACTTTACCAAGAATAAAAATGCGTCGTAATGGAAATGTTTATTCTCGAAGGAAAAAGATCTAGGTTGACTACGCTAATATACGTCGGTGTTGATTCTCTAAGCATAAACAACTATTTTTATATTATTTCTTCGATATTTATAACGATTTCTTATCAATTTAGAATATTCTGCAGAGCTCATGCTGCAGGATTATTTAAAGCTTGTCCTGGAGGAGACAGTTTATTTTTTTGTTCCGAAATCAAATTGCAGCTTTCGAAAATACTTTCGGCTTACATAAAATAAAATAAAAATGACAAATATAGGACTTAAGTCCACTTTTGCAGCCAAAAAGCGCTGTTTCTAGTTCTTTAATTAGCATAGCAATTAATTGTTTATAAGTTACTGAAATTTTCATGTACAAGTTGAATTATTAAATGCAGCTAAAATGTAAGAAAAACATTTTCTAGACAATTGATACCCTGCAAGAAACAGGAGCGATAACTATGCAGATTTTTCTGCATATTTTCCTGCAAGACTATCTGATTACATATAGTTTTATAGGTCAAAATTCCCCCCCCCCGCAACCCCCCCCCCCCTGGATACCAGGCATGAATTTCCAACATATATGCGTGTTTCACAGTGCAAATTATGATTTGAAATTTTTAAGAGCCCCTCTGCACCACCCCTGTAACCCTTCTCCGACAACCAAGCATCCCCCAGCATAACCATAAACACAGACACTCTCATTACCATCCAAGCAGCACTCCCACAACAAAGCACCAGCAGTCAACCATGCATAAGCACCGACGCAGCCCCCTCGCACTACTGCTCACGCAGCTACCCTACAATACCTTGCCCGCAGACCTCCGCACCACCGCCCACGCACTTTTCGATGAAAGAGAATTATAATATATTTCAAAGAAAAATAAAGCAAATAAGAAAATCTATTGGTATTAGTAGTACCATGCAGACAGTTTCAGATGACATAGACAATAAATTACCGCTGACGGTTTTTTTAAAGCAGCGTTCAAACACTTGCAAATACTGTCATCTCTCCTTTTATTATCTCTAATTATATGTGTACAGGAGTTTTTCCGATTATAAATTTTAGCAACCTTTCTTATACGTTTCAAAACTCAAAGAACAGCTTTAGAGAATAAAAATATCGCACCATGTTCAAAAATAACATTAAAAAATGAAATTTAAAAGAATATTTTAAATAAGTTGGGTCCCAAGACTATATAAGTATAAACTTAAAAAATATTGTTAACCTCGATACAAAATCTGACGTTGAATAAATTTTTATCGTAAACAACAGGGATGATAAATAGGAATTACATATTAGATAACAGACAGCAACTAACTTGGATTAATCAAATGATATTTTACATATAATTATAAATGTAATGTTATTTCTCCGTCAATTTATCAGGCTATGACGGCCTTTCTTAACACAATTAATTCAAAGTCAACAATTAGTTATTATCGGGCAATGTATTTTCTGATAATTTATAGTAAACATGATTATCTAATCATTTGTTTATTTTCTAATAAATGTTTCCCAATTATCATTTCTATGATACGGAGATAAAAAAAAGGTTGATTGAAAAACTTTTTGAATTTTTGCATATGATACACATTCATTTATAATTTTTCATCTTAATTTCCATATTTATTTCATATGATTATCGTACAACCAGTCTCAAATCATTGGTGCATTGACTATGTGAGACTTAATATATCTCACTTAATAATTTTTTAAAGGTTCAATATGTATAAATGTATAAAAACCCAACATCCTTACAACAATAGTTACGGAAGTAAATACAAAAAAATATAAATGCATGAATTTATGAATGAACGAAAAACTGCTGCAAATAGATTAGCAAAAAGCTTTCTCAACATATGTTCTCCTGTTTATTTTCGATAAAATAAACATTAATAAATGACGTATCAGGATTATAACAAATAGTAAAACAGCTGTTTCGATAATCCGAAAGAATGAAATTATTTTAATATGACATAATTTCTTTACCCAAACAGTAGAAAATTCATTGTTAAGAATTATTTTATTTCAAAGACAATCGAACCAATTATTCAACGTTGATACTTAATCTCATATTCGTAATATAACAAAAATTTAGCAAAAACGTTCTTTGATTGTCGTACATCTTTCAAATTTTAATTTAAAAAAAAGGTCGTAGTATCTCAATATTATCAAAAAAAAAAAAAAATAGTACATGTAACTGATGAACGTTTGTGAAAAAATTCATTTTCTGCTTTACAAGACATAATTATTTATTAAATTAGATTTTAAGCTTTTTATTTGAGAAATATCGAAAATCTTAGTTTATAGATCGATAGAATCAATTTAAAAACCTAAAACCATAAATAACTATATTTTTATTACTGACCGCTATAAACATATAAAAATCAATATTTATTCTCTAAATGATTTAAATCTATCAATGAAATTCTAACATATGACTGATATACAACAATAAACTTAGTGTTTTTTTCATTAAAAATGGATAAAATATCCTAGAAAAATGGTTCAAAATGGAAAATATGGATAAAATAATGATGCATAAGATATAACTGTAGAAGAAACTAAATTAAAAAAAATTTAGTATTGAAAATCGCTGAAAACTACTTTTACTATAAAAAAACATAAAAACAACTTCAATAAGATATAAAACGAGATTTTTTAAGGAACTACGATAATGAGAAAAACCGTTGACATTCTGGACGATTAAAATTTAGGGAAAAGTAGCCGAAATATGACTCGTTCATCATCTAAATTATAGAATACTTAAAGAAAATAACATAACGCAGGCAGATTATACGAATTTAAAAAAAGCGATTTCAATATTCTATAAGACATAATCATAGAGGAAATCGGATTAAAATTCTTTTTACCATCAAAATAGCAAAAAATTGCTTTTTAGACTAAAAATTGTTATATTTAAAAAAAAATTTATTTTTAGCGATTCAATACATCCTTCATGGAAGAACAAAAAAACATGCACACATGCATAAATAAATAAATAAATACATATAAACATACATACCTAAAAACATTTACAAATACATTTTTACATACATAGATTAATACAAACATAGTAATTATAAATACTTACATTTATGCACTCAATTAACATAGATACAAGCATACATACTCACACACTAGCATGCATGCGTTTCTCTTCACTTAAACGTGTACGTACATAATTACATACATACATACATACATACATACATACATACATACATACATACATACATACATACATACATACATACATACATACATACATACATAAATAAATGCTCACATACATATTTTTATTATATTATTATTATTATTAGCATGTATACGTAAAAACTTTTATACGAACATACATTTATACATAAATATAAACGTACAAACATACATGTATACAGGGACCATGCGAGACAACTTAATCAAATTGACAGGAGTGTACGGCAGTCAATCCTGAATGCGTAACAGTAAAAATAAAGTTTTGGGACTGTTTATTTACGATAGTCTATTCATGCTATCTTTGATGGATTAATATAAAAACATATATGATTATTAGATAATATTTCACAACAATCAAGGCATTTACTAAAAGTTGTCATAATGGCACGGAGGTCGGCGAGCGGAGCGTACAGAGGGTGGTGAATCCTAACTAGTATACATGTATGAAACATTGAACGTCAACGTGAACACTCAAAAACATATTTTAATTTTACCTAGCGCAATCAATAGTACTCGTTAAAAAAATATTACCCAATTTTTTTAGAGTTTTCGACCCACACCATGACCAGCATGCAGCAGTGACGGTCATAAAATCGGATTTTTTCTCTTCACACCGAAAATGATTATCTTTTCTCTAAAAAATGGAATGATACAAGTACATGATTAGGGTGGTTTATCATGTTTTTTCTTGCCTAGATTAAGATAACATATTCAAACAAAATTTTTAATGGTTTTTACCCTTGAATTCAAATTTAAAAGTTTGAATCAAAATTTCGAAAAGAATGACATGATTAATTTTACTTTTTCAATTTGTTTTTTTTTTCGTCATCTTTGGATTTGTAAAGTTTCATGATAAGCGTTACCCGGAAACTTTCTAAAAATAAGGGTTAAAGGCGAAAATCCATACAAAAAACTTATTATATTTTTGTGCATAACAAACAACATTGAGTTTTGAATGTATGCCTATGTTTTGAGGTCGCTTAATACAAATCTGAAATTCAATTTAAAAAAAAATCAAATAGCGGATCCAATATGACGACCATTAAAAAAACATACTAACTTTTAAATTTAAAAAATATGATACTAATGCGCATGGAATCGGACACAAAAGTGATGAAGATTCTTTATTTGCAGTATTTTTTCTTTATTTTTTGGGACTAATAATTTATCCTGTGTATAAAAAATCAAATTATCGAATACAAATACTAACAAGTAAACAAAAATAAAAAACAAAGTTACACTGGTCTCCTGTTTGGGATTTTAATCTAGTCCGACAAGATCTATAGTCGAGTTCCTACCCACTTTGCCAGATGGGATTCAATACGGTGATAAGAATTTTCGTCTTTGTAACTTACAGCTAAAAAAGTGTTCATTCTTATTTATTTTGCTTCCTTGAAGAGGAAGCTTTGTTATGGACTAAAAATCTCATGACGAGATACCATGTTATAAATACGTTTTATAATGTTGCGAATAGAAATACGCTATTTTGCAAAATATCCCTTTGCGTGTGTATGTGTGCGTGTGTGTGTGTGTGTGCGTATGTGTATAATCAGTTATATCCTCGGATTTCCTCGACTGATTTTAACTCGACCCGATTTATTTTTTTGTTATTGGATTCCTATTATCACTGAGAAAGAAACTCGAGTTTTGGTGTATATATACTTTTTTTTTTTTATTCTATCTATTCAGGAAATACGATTCTTTTGTAACAATGTATTTTTTTGTTAGTAAACCCCGTATTGAAACATTTTGTGGTAAAAAATCTTAAAAATCATAAAATTTTCTAAAAAATGACGTTTTTTAATGAACAAAAAATGATACTAAATAGAGTTGTCTGTGGGTGTACGTGATAATAGATATAATCAGTTATATTTCAGGATTTTCTTGACCGATTTTGACACAACAAAGCTTAATTTTTTTACTTGTGGATACCTATTACTGCTGGAAAAGAAAATTTTAATGACATCAATCGATTTTTATTTAATTTTTTAAATCGATTTTTTCAAAGAAGTGATTTTTTCACTAAAAAGCATTGTTTTAGAATATTTTGTCGTAAAGAATCTCATAAAGAACATAAAGTTTGTTAAAAAATAAAGTTTTTGAACAAAAAAACAAAACAATATTTTGTGGCGGACAAGTTCATAAAATTTCTTAAAAATTTTTATTTTGATCTGATCGATTTTGCAAAATGGATTTTTTTTAAATATGGATTTTTTGCCAGTGAACGATGTTTCAGAATATTTCGAGGTAAAAGATCTTGAAGATCATGAAATTACATTTTTAGATTCAGAATAAAAGAAAATTGATGAAGGTGTGTGCCAAAAATAGGAAGAACATGTGAATGAGCAAGCATTGTGCCAATAAATTGGCAGCAGAATCGCTTTTTCTATCAATTTTACAATCACAATTCTTTAGTGACTAAGTACTTATTAAATATTCTTACAAGCTTTTATTTCACATTGTTTCGTATCCGTTGATTTGCTACTCGGAAATAAGTATGGCAATTAATTTTTAAAAACTTCTGGCAGTCCAATTCTATAGTCCGTTCTATAGACAATAGAATATATAATATTGGACACCATTAAAAATTATCATGGCCGCAACCATAAAAGAGCATATAATCTTATTCTTCATAATTCCCTTGACATAAAAAATAAGAAAAAAATCTTAGCTTTAGCGGCCATATCAGAACTTCCATATTTTCAGAATTTTAAAAAGATTGTTTATAAGCAGTAATAACATGTTATCGCCAGGGGTTTCATCGAAATTATTTATTATTTTACTTGTAACTTTTTCATATCGTTCACATGAATTTATTTAAGCTTTTTAAATATTCACGCCAGCGTACGTTCAAAATTTCGCTTGACTTGTGGTTTATAATACTAGCCGCCAAGTGGCTACTAGTCACCGCAAGTGGAACAGCTACGTCCGGGACTGAAGTAGGCACGGCTGATGCTTTTCTTGGCTCTGGAGCCTTGTCGCGAGACAAAGGCAGTGGTCAGGACATTCATTGATCTTAATCAAACGACGTTGTTTAAAATACTAATCTTGGTATCTTTATTTGATCAAGAGATCAGCGGATCTTCCCATTCACAGCTCTACTTATCAGCTGACGCTTGTTGGAGGATACTCCTGCCTCCAGGAAACAGGCAGCCAGCGACACGATCCGAACTCAAGGGCGGACTACAGTGACGACATAATTAGCAGCCTCTGCGAGCAGCCAACAACAAAGACGACGCTCACTCTCGCTCTCTTGCTCTCTCGCACTTGCCAAGGCTTTTCTATGCTTTCGTCGCGTCACCTCGACTTCAATCACAGGCTACGTCCTAAAGCATAAACGTTTTTTTTAGATTTGCATCCGCTCCCGAAGTTCTGCAGTTTATTTGATTTCTCAAATAATTTGAGGCAGAGTCACTGTTAAACTTCACAAATTTTTAATCGGATAAAAGACGACAAAGAAATCATTTTTTTATAGATTTAATTTTTATTATAATTATACATGCATGCGATGCAGCGATTCGTGTGGAATAATTTTTTTTCAACTCTTTAAAGTACGTCTTTTTTATACCATGAAAAGTCTAAATTACTGAATTTTAATAGAAACTTTTAATAATAATCATAAATTTATTGTTATACAAAAGTAGAGAGCCTTGATAAGTTTAAATTACACAATACATGGAACCTATAAAGTGCTCTACAGGCCTAGTCAGAAACTAATGTACACATTACGTGCACAAAGAATAGCATTGGATATTCTATGATGTGCAAAATAAACAGCACTGAGTGCTTTACACTTTTACTTATATACATATATTAATAAATATTATTCTTACCGTTGTGCTTGTGTGTGAAAGTAATACATACAATAGTTTGGTACATAGGGATTAACTTCTAAAGCGTAACATTGTTCATGTTTTATACGCACAGAAAGGGTACCAGTAACGAGACTTCTGAATTAAAATTTGGCAAGATATAGTGGCTTTTTAAATATTAAATGTAATATGGGCCGCAGATTATGAATAAAATTTTTAAATGTACGTACTATATGGGTAGATCAACCTTAAAATTGAAATTTTTATCTCAGAACGCTCATACCTGGTTAAAAGTACGAAATACGACAGAAATGAAAGATTCATCGGATAGAGCGATAAAATTTCTTATTGATTCGGTTTTTTAAATAGATTCCAACAAGCAGCAGTTGTGTCCGCCATCTACAGTATACATATTATACTGGTACTTGACACTTGTCCACGATACTTCTGTCTCACTCACTCTTGCAGGTGATGCCAAAAATGCCTTCATCAATTTTTTTTCTTATAATCTTGCGGCTGTCGTAACATATTAAAAAGAACAAATCGATACGATTTTTCTGCCTTGCGTGCTGGTACTTTTATTTTTGTCATATATCTTACTGTCCACAACATCTAAGGAAAATAAGATTTAAAACACAATTTTAATATTGATTTAGCTGTTTCATGATTTTAAACCATCATTTTCATTAACAGCGGCCCAAAAAAATATATAATTTTGCAGTCTCTTTTTAAATTGCTCATTTGCGGGTGGGTTGTGACAAAACAATAAAATAAATATAATTTATAATTACTTTCATTAAATAATGAATACATAAAGCTCGTACAATCAGTGTAAATAAAGTTTGGATTGCAAAAACGGGAAGTTGAATAACTTTGGTTGCAAGTTGATAGGGTTGAATAATTTGTGTTTAAAGTACTCGTTTTTCAACATACTTGAATGGGCCGCCACAGGTCCCTTTGGGGCACACGGCCGAGCTACGAAGACGGTTAGCACCTGTAGACAACATCACTTAGGCAGTGTTGACAGTATTTCATATAGGCACGCCCTACCTCTAGTACAAAAAATGTTTGCTAGCACCTAACGTCATGGTAAGACCACTTTTGGCGCTAAAACTGAGCCTGGAGAAATTTTTATTTGAGCATATTAAGATACATATTTCTTATTTTCGATATTACAACAACTTTCGTGCCAATATGTCTTAGTGCAGCATCAAATATACTGAATTGCATAAAACTACTATTGGCTAATCGATTTAAATAATTTTCATCGTGGTTAGAAAATTTGAGTGCCGGAATTAGAAGTAAATAGTAGCGCAGTCACTGAGGCATCATTTACTTCTTAAACATACTTCGTGGCGCTCCTCAAATACTAGATACGAAATAAACACGGTTATTCAAAAACAAAGAATGATTAAAACTGGCGACAAATGGACCTCGAATTCAGCTAATAAAATACATACAAAAATATTTATTTGATACAAAGTATATTTTTTTTAGAAAAATTGTTTATAGGCGTGTTTTAAATTATCTAAGTAAATTTTGCAGTGTTTTTGTGCATAGTTAAAATAAGTATTGCACGTATAAAATCATTAAAAGATTCATCAAATAGTATCGTCGAACTTAAATTTTGTATTATAAAAGTTTCTTATAGTACAGCTGTAAAACATCCACTACTTCTGCAGAAAACTACGATTAAAATTGATGAACTATATTAATAATTATTTTTCAATCATATAAATTTATGAAATTTTAGATTATTCTATGTACGCCATTTCGTTATTATTATTAAAAATCCATCAGTTACATTAGTGTATACTGAAAAAAAAACCAAAAAAATATTTTTAACGATTCATTTCTAATATTTACGTGTATCTCGAAAAATTAAAAAATGATCAATGATGAAAAAATCAGAAAATTTTTTCCAACAAATAAAAGCTAGAGCAAAGATATTTTTCAACATTAATCTGTGAACTCTTGTATACGTCCAAATAATTATTTCTCTCTCTTACATTTATAGCGAGTGTATCGGAAATATTCACTTTTTGTAATGGGTACTATTTTGGCGTTCGCTTTTATTTTTGGAAAAGCTTTTCTGATTTTTTAATTGTAGATCAAATTTCACTTTTGAGAGCTACATGTAAATAACTCTGAGCCAATCCAAGGTATTTTTTTTAAGTTTTGTATTCTTCAAATTTGTTTTTTGATTTTTTTTCAAATATTCATGAAGTCACTATTTGTACTCAGTATTTGATGATAGAACGTTGTTAGACATGATTTTAAAACATTATTGGTTTTTAAAATATATAGTAAAACTTAGTTTGAATGCGTCATATAACTGGGCATGTAACGTTATTTACATTCTGCAAAAACCTGAACATTCATGTAACCATACTTCGGCTGGTAAATATATATTTTCAACGATTTCCTTCTGTTGAAATCATCTTACACTACTGACCTTTATTTATATTCTTTTTCGTACGTACTTAGTCCATCCAAGACTTTTCTATTTTCTGGTGTTTTAACAGATCTTCAGTATTATTTTGAATTTACTAACTCATTACTCTACCAATAGAAATTTTAAACCCTTTTGCTACATTAAAATTTTCACAGGAGTATATCCATGAACAAAATTTACATTAACGATATTATTTTTAAAAAAATTTCCATCTTGATATTAGGTTTACTAGCATTTATCTAAGAACGTCTTAACATCTTCAATTTTATTACCTTTTTCATTTGTTTATTTTCATGCTCTTATTATTTTTATCAAAATCGATATTTTTATTTAAATTGCCGATTTTATTAATATTTTTAGCTTCAGTATAATTCATCAAAAAACCAACCATCTGAACACATTTCTCAATGGTATAAATTTTTCTAGCCACTATTATTTTACTATTCAATAAAACTTTGCATCTTACTTTTTCATAACTTAATAATATTACCATTTCAGCCTCATTAGCATATTTAGATTGTCTTTCTTTTCCGGTATGCTTACAAAAACATCACTACCATACAAACAAAAATTATTTACGTAAGTTCAATTGAAAATTATTATGATAACTATAACCTCTACTATCGTTGCGCTGATCCTGAAGTTAACGCAACTGTGGCAGCCATCAAGGCTCCTAGATTTTCGGGACTTCGCTGCATGCGCAGTGATGAACGGCAGCGCGTTGGTGGAGCAGCAGTGCTCGGTTCAAACGTCCGAAACGACGCTATACGCCCAATTCTACAATTCCTCAGTACGTTAACCCGATGACCCTGTGCGCTCGCTTATCTGAATATTTATTTGTTAAATAAATGAATTAACCCCAATTAACCCCAGTGGCTTGCTTGCCTGCACTTTTTATTATTAAACGAATAAAGTATATTCCAAGCGACTAATCCCAAGTAACCAAACTGGCATGCTTTCCTGCTCTATTATTTTTAACTGAATACCATATGACCCAGAGCGCTGAATTTTCTGGCGTTTTAATCAACAACATTATTATAATTAACATAAGAATTAATACCAGTTATCCAGAGCCCTCTTATTTCTCGCGTTTGTATTAATAACATTATTATTAATAACGTACGAAGTAATATCAGGTGATCCAGAGCGCTTAATTTTCTCGCATTTTAATTAATAACATGATTTATGTGATTAGCTCTGCAAACGGTCAATCCTCAGCATATATTAGCTTGGCTCAATTAATATAAATGTATCATTCCAATTATAAGCAACGAATTTATTCCTGCTTACTACAGGTCATCCAGGTTTTATAAACAACGCGTTAATTATCTAAAAAAATTTTTGCAGCAAATTATTCTGCACCCATACATTTTTAATGTATCAGTTTGTATTTGTTTAGCTATGCAGCAATTTTTGATAATAAATTAAAGGCTTTTACGTCAGATTGCCTTGCATTCTAAACTTTTACCATCAATGATACGTACTGCAATAAAGAAAATATTACAAAAGCATTAAATAAACTTATTTAAAGGCCTCTACGTCAGATTGCCTTGCATTCTAAACTTTTTACGTACATAATACGTACTGCAATAAATGATATATCACAAAAGCATTGGTAAAACTTATCTAGACAATTCTGCTAACGTATGTACTTTTTTAATTTTAACTACATTTTGTAATAAAACTTTTCTATCTTTGCGACTGTGCGCTTAATTGCATATTGTCAGAGATTAGAAGGGAGATTGCCAGTGCTGTAGTTAAGAGTGTGTCCCCCTTTTGCACTGGTTACAGCGCCAAAGTAGCAACGATCGGTAGAACTATACACATAATTTCTATTGGCCGAAGGTTCCAGTGCGTATTTTCAAAAAGACTACCGCAGTCTAGGGAAGAGCGGAGGAGAGGAGACTAAAGCGAGGCAGCGAGGCAGCTCTCTCGAAAGCAATTTTGACTTTCTGAGCTCGGTCAGCGATAAAACTAATTAGTATGAGAGTTTTGTTCATGCGACTGTTGAGATTTTCACAAGATCATGAATCAAAAACAATGCACAATTAGTAAGAACACTATACAGTAAGCCTCAATATTCATCTTAAGCTGTGGAACTTTACTATAAACATATGTAAATTTTACTTTATATAAGCTCAGATAGTTAGCATGCATCTCTCGTATTTGTATTTCGTGAACAAAAAAAATTGATTTTTAAATTCTTTCTAAATTTATTAATTCGATATCTTTCATATAAAATGCCCGCATCTTATTTTGCCTTTGATTATGCGTTTATTTAACAGATTTTTAAATGTACTGATATTAAATTTCCATTGTACAACACATAAAAATTAATCCAATAAAATAAAAAAATTATTCATCAATGTATGACAAATTATTCATAACTTAACTTCAGCGCATTTACAAAAAAAAAAAGAACAATTAGTTTATTCAAGGTAATTTAACGTCAGCGCATCTATATAAAAAAAATACCTGAACGTTAAATGCAAAATTTTCACTTCGTCTTTAGTATTTTTTCGATGATTTCAATTTTAATGCCTGTTTATGATTGTATCGTAGAAATATTTAAATACATAATGTAATTGGGTATTCTTGTTAATTCATTAATTAATTATGATTATTTGCGATTTGTATTTATTCTTACAACGTTGGTGAATTAATTTTGAGACTTTTATTGATTAATATTTCGTCTTTCTTAATGGCTATAAATTTAGTAATAATCGCGTTTAGAATATTGCAAAAACTTTCTTACATTTCTAAGTTCCATGGCATAGTTTTGACTAAAGATAGTAGTAAGGCACTCTAGAGTGCATGCCATTTTTCACTGTAGCATTGCATATGAGTTAACTGGTCTCTACTATATCGCTATTATTCTCCTTCTCACATAGCTGTAACAAAGTGTTCAACTTTGAAATGGTTAAACTTAAAAACTGTACCGCTAGACTTCCTGAGACTTCGTATTCAGTTATCATATGATATCATCACTAATATATTGAGTCTTTTAAAAAAATCGAAAGAAGTGTTTAAATGTTATGAATGATTTTTCTCTAATGTTACGTCGAATCAGACGCTTTCCTATTTCTCCTGATTTAAAAGTTCATTATTTCAACATTATATCTCCAAAACTATACCGCTGAGATTCTACAAATTTAGGCTCATGATGTATAAGTAATATCAGTTTCTAGCCACATGCGAAGTTTCAGGATTGTAAGAAAAGTATTGTTGCCTTACTACAACCGTCAGTGTCATAATATAAGCAATCGAAGGTATTAGCGATGTGATGATGGCAATGTAGAAAACAAATACGCAATGTATTTAATGTATCTAGCGAAACGAAGCAATAATATTTCCGTGCCGTAAACCTCTCGGTTCGCCAATAAAAGCCTTTCCAATCTCGTACAAAAACCACTATTTAATGAATTTTTTATTGTATCCGATTAAATTTTGCAGTAGAGATGCAAGGAAGAATTATTGACACAAGTATTGTAAAAACCTTTAACACCAATGATTATGTATGTTTAAACCGCAACCGAGAAATATTCATTGAAATATATAAGTAATTCTTAAAACACTACTTGTAATACAAATAATTGTAAATAAATATTAGCGCTCATCTAAAATATTTATAACGCTGTTGATACTTTGCTAGCAATTTAAACAGAGATATAATATTAATAAACACATGTCATGAAATGAAGATTTTGACATAGTAGAAATGAATGTTAAACGTATAAACATTTCCAATTGATTAACACTAGACGTGCCAAGCACGCTTTGTAAACTTTGCACAGTCATCCAACCTGTAAATGAAAATTTTCTTAATATTTCAGAAATATTGTTTTTTTTTCGTCCACAAGTTTTGTTTGAATTATAGTCTTGTGACCATATTCCACATTACGAATAAAAGCCTACATTCCTAATTATACTCTCCTTTTTATTATAAGATAGGAGGATTCTTATGTTTAAGATGGGAAAATTAATTAATATAGATAGCAGAATGTGTACAACCAAACCAGACAAAATATTCTCTAGATTTTTATGAAAAATACGGGATTAAAAAATGGGTCATAAAAAAGCTTCATTAATCTTCAGTACTCACCTTCTTATTTAATTTAAAAAAAAATGTCAACTATACGCGATTCTACAAAAAACGCGAATACAGAGTCACATCACTGTACTACAAGAGACTCACATGAAAATTGTAATACAAAAATCAAAGTAAATCAGTACTATAGAGCACATGACTTTAAGATGTAGAAGATCTCGAGCAGCTCCGTATAAAAAATCAGATTGTGAATGCAAAAATCGGTTCCAATGAGTTAGAAAACTAACGTTTTTAGTAGTATGCAAAAAAAGTATTTGATGAAACATACAAAAATAGTAGTTTTCGTACGAGTTTGGAAAGGCTTAAATTTACGATCCAGGAAGTTTACGGCACGAGCCGTAGACGAAGGACGTAACAAAATTCATACAGAAGCCTTTAGAAGCGAGTAACAAATGCTATTTTTCCTACCGAAGTATACTAGGATTCCAAAAGTGCCCGAGGGAGAAAAAAAATCTCAAAGCATCGTATTGTAAACATACACCTATTTCACGAAAAAAGTACAATCCATTAATAAATTAACAAGTGTACATAATTAATGTATGTATATTAAATATTCGTATGTTACAATGATAAACAAATACAAAGAACCCAAGTTGATCATATTCAATTATTAAATTAATTGGCATACAGAATTATTATATGTATATTAGATATTTTTACACGACAACTATAAACGATACAACTATAAACGAACACTAAAATAGAAACCATCAAAATAATACTAAAGACAGTGAAAATTTGGTTTCTTACGTTTAAGTATTTGTATTTTTTTTTATATAGATGCGCTGACGTTCCATTACCTTGGATAAAACTAATTGTTGCTGTTTTCTTATAAATGAGCTGAAGTGAAGTTATCAAATATTTGTCGCACATTAATGAATAATTTTAAATCCCAATAAATTAATTATTATGTCCTGAATAAATAAAATGATTATATTAATACACTTAATAATCTGTTAGATAAACGCATAAGAAAAGGCAAAATAGCATGAGGGCATTTTATATAAAAGATATCAATTAATGAATTCAGGAAAAAATTAAAAATCAACTATCTTTTTTTACAAAATAGAAATAAAACGAAAATAAACCTACATAATAAAAAAAAAAATTCGTTTTGTATGAGATTCGAACCCACATTGTAAAAAAACAGATCGTCAGTTACGCGTGGTAACCATGAGAGCTATCGTGACATAGAGTATGTAGAGGTTAAAAGTTACTTATGTTTATAGTAAAGTTCCAAAACTTAAGATGATTATCGAGACCCTAGTTGTTATTGTCGTTTATCATATATCATATAAAAACAGCAGTAGCTTGAATATTGTTCTTATATTATATCGTACAAGTAAGAGCGAACTCAACTCAAAAAGTCAAAATTACATTAGAGTGAGCCTGGTCCGCTGCGCTCTGCCTACAGGCAGCACATCATATATATATATATATATATATATATACTTCTTCCTTCTCCGCCCTCCGCCGCGCCCACTATGTTCTAAAACGATGAAATCAGGGGTAACTTTGTTCGAAATCAAATATCTCCAGATAGAAACGAGATAGAGAGGCGTTTTTTTTTTTT
>JAPYYV010004798.1:0-16375 GCA_030522625.1 Copidosoma aretas
GTAGCTTTTTTTGAGTCTCCTATATCCGCACTTAACTTTACGCCTGTCTTTGTGACGAGTTATAACAGTTTGCCCTCAAACTTCTTGATCTCTGTCGCCATCATAATTCCTGTTTGTGCCTCTTCTGCACTGTTGAACGGAACGCATAACTCTCCTATCCCGCTCTGCTGAAAGTCTAGTTCTTCGGCGGGTCTCCTCTTGGATGCTAACCTACTGCCTGCCAGAGCCTTCTTTTGCTTGTTACTTTTTTATGCGCTCAACTTTTAGTTTAAATCTTATAATTCTTTCCTACCTTTGCAATATTTTGTAAGTTCCGCTTTTTTCACCTTTTATTTGCTTATTACTTTTCCTTTCTCTGAACTATCCTTCATTTTATTTTCTTACAAGAATTAACAGCATTCTTAGTGACTTATTTACGAAGCTCCTCGCTACACGTGTGCTCTTACCGGTGTCTCCAACCAAACCCTGACATTGTATAATAAGTTCAGTTAAATAAAATGAAAATACCCCTGATGGTGGGTAACGCACTGTAATATAAAACGTATGTATACTAGATGTGCAATACATCGCCCTCTTGTGCAATCCGCGTGCAAACCCGATTATGATTCTCGTTGTATACATTTCATGGTGTCTTATTATTTTTACTTCACGAAGTTTTTAAGTCCTGCTTTACCGTTTCAATGTATCTGCAAAATTTTAAATTTAAATAATAATGTACTCTAACTCTAAGTTACATTTATAATCAGACTTTTCAAGAAAAATCAAACCATCAAACAGTCGTGGCGTAAAAGTCTGTGGTTTAACTTTTCGAAGTATACCACATCCTAAAATTTATGACTTTATTTTTTCAAACCATGAACATGTCAGCTTTGTAATCTTATTGTTTCAGTTATAACACTCTCATCGTGTTCGTATTTCTAATTTGCATGTAGAAATATTTTCCATCGTTTCTGTATATATGTTGCATGCACTTCAGTCCGTATGTAGATATAATTTATTACCTGCTTTGCCTACACACCAATATCTTAGTTTACCTATTAAGCTTTAATATTGTCCCCCTTCCCCTCTACACACACTCTTTATTTTCCTAATACTCCTCGATTCCTGGACTAGTTTTAAAATATTTATAATAATTACAGTAAAACAAATTTACCAGTACTTGGCCACCGTAGTAAGTCTATACAAAACAATTCGCGTTTAGAATTAAAAATGAATATTTGTTACATAGTTTTGAAGCGTTATTGACGATGTAAAGATCCATTTACCCAATCAAACAATTATGAACGCGATTTACACATTTACAACAGAATATACACGTATTTTGTAAATAAATCGAATTTCCTACTACTTGGCCAAGCCAAATAGAATCTGTCCCGGTCCCCAGAATTTTACGTCCCAATTCTTAGCTACACTGTCTTACTTTGCGCAGCATTTAGGAAGATGTCCCTTTTAGAATAATTACTCATCGTTTTGTACAAAAGTTGACAATAGTTATCCGCAACTATTTAGTTAAAACTACCGAAAATACAAAAGTAGGCGACGATTAACACATGCGTAATCTAATATCTTATCTTATCTCTCACACAAATGGTAACTTTGCGCACTCGCTTACACAGAAGGCAACCTCCAGAAATATAAAAAATTGAATTATCATTAAAAAAGGAGGATGTTATGAATAAAATATAATTATATGGTATTTGGAATTCATAATTCACTTTGTATTAAGTAATTGTATAAATACATTATTCAAACTACACTTAAATCTTTTTAAAAATATTGTTCGTGAGCTGTACACTATATTTATTCTCATTTAATATTTTTTATAATATTCTGTTTTCGCTTTTCCAATTCTCCGATTTGCATATCAAGTACCTTTTATTTTTCAGCTGTATCTTTTTTTTCAAACTATTATCCAATGTTCTTTTTTTATCTTCTTCTGAAACTCTCTTTTTGTAAGAACGGAGTTGATTAAAATGAATACCAGACCATAAGTACGTAAAGTTATTAATAGGCACGAAACGAACGAAGCACGGTCACTTAAAGGTCGAAGGCCAACTACCAACACAAAAGGTTATTTCTACGCGGGGCCCAGTTCTCGGCCAGGTCGACAGTTATTGGCTGAGCAGCAAATTCATGTGCCTGCATTACGTAATTGCCCCATTTTGATGCATTTTTTTTCCCTATTTCTCTTATCTCTTCTTCTTAACAAATTTTTGGCCATCGATCATCATCTATGTCTGCTATTGTGGATGAAGAATTTTCTTGTTTCTGTCTTCAGACTATTTTCACCTGCATTCCTTTTCAAATACATGCCGGGGTATTCTGATTTATTCCCATTGCAATTTTTACAAACATTACTGGAACTTTCCCGACCTGTTTCAATCTCTCCAAATATAGATTTTATATATTTAAAGGTTATTTATCATTACACCTATACCCTTTGCAAGAAATCACCAAAAAAAAAATTTTCAGTCTTATATACAGACATTTTTTATCCATCAATTTTTCAAAGTAATATGTTAGTAACTAAAAATGTATTTATTATAAATAATTTGATTGTTTTGGGTCGTATGGAATATGTTGAAATTTCATCATTGTTTTATGCCGGAGAACATAGAAAGTGTGCGCGCAATGTGGCCATATTAAGTAGTCTGGTCTGAACGTCGTAGTCAATAACAAAGATTGATAAAAAAAAATTAATTATTTTATTTACGTTGTTATTACTGCACCTCATTGTACAATTGAAATTCAAATTAGTATATTACACACCCAGGAAGGAAAAGTAAAAAAAAAAAATACACTCTGGAAATCGGAGACACGTCTAAGCAGTTGCAAAACGTTTAGCCAACTCGGCTATCTTCAGAGACAGTACGATAAAATTTGGTTGTTGTATTTAACTTTTAAGTGATAAGCAGGGCTTATGTACATGTTTAGATGTTGAAAACTATCAAATGATTTTTAAATCTTAATGATTAATTCGAATTCATGCCAAATAATTCCAAAATCTCATTGATTTTATGAAAGTCTCATGACAAGCTTTCTAAATTCAACTAGTTTATGTACACGTCAATGCAGACTTTTTATCGTATTAAAAGTATTAATCTTTTTAACTACGACAACAATAATAATAATATCAATAATAATAATGATTATAATAATATTAACAATAATAATAATAATAATAATAATAATGACAAAAGTATCATGAAATTTCTGTTGAAAAATAATAGTAATGACACAAAGACCAAAAATTTTAGCAGTAACAATATCAACTGTAACTTATAACAAAAAAAAGAAAGAACGACATTGCCTGGTACTGAATACTGGTGTCAAGCAGAAGCAAAACGATTAGCCCTCTGGACTATCGTCAGTTCAGGTAGTAGGTATACAATTAGTGGCCGTATTTGTGTTGTTAGGAGTGGGTCAAGCTGAGGTTGAAGTGAATGCAGAATAGCTCTTCCACTATAGCATAAATATGATCAAGATCGAGCTTAATCGACATATTATTTGCTGGAAGTCAGAAAAGTTACTTTTTGGCTGATTTCACAGCGTGTCATGCAAATTAAAGTCAGTAATAAGACACCAGGTAGAAGAATATACCTCTTGGTTTGCTGTGTTTTATTTTTTCTCCTTCCTATGTAATCTTCTTCCGATATTCCTTTATAATAATAAAAGGCTATCAAGGCCATCATAATACTAAAAGAGGCAAGAAAAAGCGTTTAATTAATGATACATATTATTGACTGGTTTAAAAGAACGAAAAAAATATAAGCATTTCACGTGATTTTGAAAAAAGCTAGAAAATAAGCATAAACTATTTTTTTTATCGAGAGAAGCGGTAAATGATAAGTTGGTTACCTAACTTTACTCTTACAACTGTAATATTTATTCCTAAGTTAATTTAAAATAAATGTGTAGCTAGTAAGTTTTATAAAATAAGGAGGAAATACAAATGTTCTAATTTTTTACTCCTTGAAAATACCAGAAAAGGTAGTAAAAATTATGCTAATGTTGTGATGCCCACTTTCCTTTCCTTATTCCTCTTCTCATTCCCCTTTTCATTTTATAAATTTTATTAGCTATGGATTTGTATCTAATCAACTAATAGTAGTTTTCTTCACAAATGTGCATCAGTCCAGGGCTGTCCCTGGGCCTGAGGGCGCTTGCGAAGCAACACCCGAGGGACTGTTGGGACTGTTAGGACGGCCCTGACCGGATGCACATGCGTGGAGAATGCCATTTTTCCTACCGAGGGTGTACTCGGGTTCCAAAAAAGCTTGAGGTAGGAAACGAAATTATTTTAATGCTGTAAGAGTATAATTTGGTCAGAAACTATTTTGCACCCTTTCTTAATGCAAAGAATTAGTTTACTAACTTTGAAGTGCTCATCTAAAATCACGTAAGATTTTTATATTAGTTAGTTATTTAACGTTACTAAAATACATAACAATTTTTTCATAGCTTTTTCTACTGCTCTTAGTCTTATTATGGCCTTACTCATTTATTGCCTTTTTCATTATATCGAAATATTGAAATTAGTCGTGAACGTTAAGTCATCACTGACCCACCTGCCCATTCAGAGTTAAGATTTTTATTTACGCGTACTTCTGTGGGCTTAAATAGTATTACTAATATTTTACTGGTTATCGACTTTCATGTAACTGTGGCAAACGGTTGAAAATACCGGACGTTTGTTAAATCCATCGGACCTGCACCTGATAGGTCCCGCAAGTCTGTTGAAACTTTTAAATCACGATAAACCTGTTAGAGTTGGGTCTCATAGTTTGTTAAAGTTTTATATGTACAGCTAATGAAGATAATTTTATGAACTAATGTTCACTCATATCAGAATTTATAATGGGAAATACATTGGCTGTTAGGTAAAATAACCCCCTTTTTTACAAATGTATTTGAGAAACGTTCTATTTCAAAATAATATTAAATAACCATTCATCTTGAAATATTATTGAATACTAATCCATCTCAAAATAATACCAAAGAACGTCATATCTTAAAATAATATTGTAATAACGACGCGTCGCGCAATTCAAAACTACAAAAACCAAATAAACTAGTCCTCTCCTGCTCAAATCCCATGACCGTATAATATAAGCTTTATTAAACATAAAACCTAATAGTCCAAGTATTTAAAACCCCATTATCCTTAAGATATAGAAATAAAAATGTTACGGACAGAATGAGTGTACATTTGAATGATAAAGTCGTGCGAGATTCTTTTCCTGTGTGTATTAATCGTTCTAAAATTGTTAAGTGTGTATAGGTATGAAAACGTCGAGCGTTGTCGAGCAAATATTTGTTGTTGATATCTTGTTTTTAAAAAAAGGTACAACGCGTCTAGCCTCTGATTAGTTGAGATATATTTTTTCTTAACGTCTGATTGAATAAATTCTTGATTATTTTGATACCTGGGTAAAATTTTCCTCTCTTCGCTTTGTGCGCAGTGGCCGGTCAGCTACATTTTAGTGCCGAAACCTGGGACTATTATCCTGGATCTTAAGGAAAAATAAAGAAGCAAGCAGTGACTTTAAAAAGTGGCATGGCAGCGAAGGAACATCACGCCATGGTCGACGCTGGGCCTAGACATCGCCACGCTCCTGCTCCTGTGGTTGACCCGCACGAGGGGCCGTCGTCTCCAACTTCAGCAGCGGATCGGACTCATGCATCACGACGTCACTTCAATGCTCCTGTTTTCACTGTCCCTCTTCACTCGCTGACAATCTTGGCAGACTACCACCATTGTGAGTTCCTACAGCAGCGTCACTCTGCGCACCGCAATGTCATGTTGCCCATCTTAACCTCGAAGATGGCCTTGGCGGGCCGACACCATCATCACCGCCCGTTTTTGCGGTAGCAAAAGTACGCGCCCCACAGCGCCTGCGATGCCGACCCCATTGAGCAGTCGCTGCCTCCAGTTTTGACAGCGGCACAAGCTCACACTGCTCATTTTCAGGCCAGCGCTCCTGTCCGTACTATCCTCATATCTTTGCGTTAGGCCTATACGGGCGGCCTTCACCCATCATCACCTTTACCGTCTGACGTTGGCGCCTCTCAGTGCCACCAACATACCGCATCTCCTACTTCTGTCCTCGCTGACAGTCTGGACGCCGGACTATTGCCACTACCTCCATTTTCGGCGCCTGGCCTTAAAGCCGCTCAGTGCCACCGACATGCTAGTGGTCCTAGGTGGCTCGACCACGACAAGCTGCCACCCGTACTACCGCCAGCAAAGATAACGTCAGCGTCGTACAGCGTCACTAACGCGCCACGCCTTCTGCACCTGTCCTGCCAGATAGCTTGACAGAGAGGCTGTCATCTCTGCCTCTGTTCCTAGAAGCTAACCTGAGGGCCGCTCAAGTTCATCGCCGCATTGTGGCTCTTACCCATGGTCTCGCGGTCAGCTCCATTGACGGGCTGCAACCGCCATCTCCACTTCTAGCGGCCAATCTCGGCGTAGCTCATCGTCGACGATGTACGGCAGTTCTGCTTCTGTCAGCAGCGGCACCGCGCAACCTAGTGCCTCCTGCAATCGCCCTGATCTTGCTCTCACAGTTGGCTCTGACAAAGAGCCGATGCCACCACAACCTCCATCAGCTAACCTCTACACAGCTCAATGTTGCCAAGTTGGTATTGCGCGCTCTCGTGCGCCACTCCAACCCCTCACCGACTTCATCGTCCAGCCTCTATTTTGAGCATCCACTCCAGTACAATCCTGCACAGCGAAGCGCTGACCTGATCTCGAGCCAGTGGCTGACGTCATCTTCCAACTGCCACCTGAAGCACTTACAGCAGTGCGATTTCGCATACAGCAGTAGCTAAACGATCCTGTGCTTGCGGCTAATTTCAATGTCAAGCTGCCACCAAGTCTGTTGATGTGCGAGTGTTGGCTATCTTTAAGGAGGATAGGAAATCCAACCTTTTTCTGCAGCTGACCTCTGATATCTTCTCACTCTTTAAATGTGAAACTTTACTTTTTTATGATTGAAAGCAGAATAGAGGTAATTTAATATCATAACAGTTCAGTTTGAATTTTTTCTCCATGTAATCATTGTAACGCAAACACGATTCTGATATTTGTTGTATAATGTGTTGTGAAATCATCTGCATTTTTTTGTTTTTTTTATTTTTTATTTTTCATTAAACCAGCCATAAGGATTGCACAAGCTACACATGTATAAACTGAATTCTGTACATTATTCCCATTAGTGATTTCGCAAAATGACGGTACTGGTATGGCAGAGAGTACGCCGACATTATATCTGTGTAATGATCCTGCAGCAGCAGTGTGTTCACACACACACTACTTTATCCTTGTCCTTTTACTGTGTTGCAGTGACATGGCAATGCGTTCGTCCACACCGCTTCCTTGCCATCCGGTCCCAGCTGCCATCCAGTTCGTGTAACGGCATAGCGGCAGGGCGTGCGCGCACACCACGTCTATGTTTTTCAATTCCTATGGTAGTAGTACTGGCGGTGCGGACGCACATGCAGTATCGTCAAGACTTCATGCAATATAAAATCAGCATGAATATCTATGTACACAGCAAAATTGCATCTGTACATAGCATGTCATTTTTTTTTTTAGATTTAATGCGTTCGATATATTTTTTAAGTCAACGATATTTCATTGTGACTAAATATGATATAACACTTGTGCGATGAATATTACTGTATAGTTTTGTATGCCTGGTGACTGAAAGGTGCTATCCAGGGCCACAGCATGGAGCTTAAGAGCTGCTATAATTACGGGGTGAGAGAGGAGAGGGAGAAGTGGGAGGTCTCCTCTTCACTCGCGGACGGTAATGCACAAAGGATTGAGCTAGACGGGAGTCGTCTCTAGCAATGGATTCAAGGTGTTTGTTGATACAGTAACTATTCGTTTAAGCTCGAAGAGAGTCGTCTATAGCATAAGAACCTTATGACCTTCAATAGTAAGTTGGCCCACGTAGAAATAAGGATTAAGATTAATTACATTGTAAATTAATTAGTAAATTGTAGTAAAATATATGTAAAACGTTTTTAATGCATTGAAAAATAAAGTTAGTGTGTACTTTATTATACTTGTAAAATGCTATGGTTCAAACTACTAGTGTTTGTACGAGGGGGAGGATGTATTCAATATTTTCGTGATGTCAAGCAAATATTTGTTGTTGATATCTGGTTGTCAAAAAAGGTAGTACGCGTCTAGCCTCTGATTAGTAGAAATATATTTATTTTTATTAACATGTGATTCAATAATTCTTTACTATTTTGATACCTAGGTAAACTTTCGTCTTTTTTTTTTTGTTCGCGGTGGGTGTTCGGCTACATATTAGTAATTAAATTAATTTCCACTTTTTGCGTTAATAAAATCAAATATTTTCACAATCCAGCAAAAAGAAGGTGCACACCGCAATTACACCTTACAAGGTTGCTGATTGTAATTAGTTCTCGTATTTCAGTGACAAATGCTATCATTTAGAACGAAGAATCTATGAATGGTTAAGATGCGAGGCTCTTTAGCGCTCTGGGCCATTTGGCACTCAAAAGTTTTTTGTTAAAAATTATAGCAATAATTCAAACGCTTTGGAAAATTAGGTACTAGCTATTTGTTATAAAAATATAGTTATTAATTATAACTCGAGGCAATCAAGCACACTCAGTCGTTGGGTTACAGCTATTTTTGTATAAATGATAGCATTTGTCACTAATATGCTACAAAAAATTACAACCAGGACCTTGTTAACACAAATAGAAAACTTGCATAAAGCAGGATTTAGTCAACCAATTCTTTATATTACTGGAGTAGTCTTCATCGAATATACATCGATTATAATATCATCAATTGATAACGAGTAGTTTAAGCAATAATATATTTTCTGAGTTTGTTTATCACGCTCTTATTTGAATTGACATCATGGAATTATGACGATAGTTTTGAGGTGGGACGTCTTTCAAATAATTTTTTAAGATAGGACGTTCTTTAATATTATTTTGAGATATGAGTCGATTCAATATAATTTTAAGATAAGAGGTTTTTTTAATACTTTTTCGTGATAGGACGTTTTTAACTGAACTGATTAATATGTAAAGATTGTGTGTAATCATCACTGAAGAATTTGTTGTAGTCTATATAGCTAGGATACTTGAGAATAATAAATTGAATTGATATGTTATGAACGGCTCATAAAACATGAAAAACTTATTATATTTGTATAACTTAGTATATGAAACTCCTTAATTCAGCGATTACATGTAAATAAACACGAATATGCAAATCTATATGTTCAAAGACACTAAAGAGCAAAAGAATGAGACCAAAGTGTAAAGTAACATATCGGTACATGATATTGAAAACAGGGAATTTCCATCGCAGCAGCAGTAAATTGTACGCGTGTGCAGCGCCAGGCACACGTTAAATAAGACGATAGTACCGTAAAATGAAAAAAAAAAAATTAGAAACAAAGTAAAAACCGAATAAATGTTAAGTTAAGAGAATAATAAATGGTGAAAATCAGTTAATATTTGTCCATAAAAGGAAAAAGTTAAATGTAGACGTGAAGTTTGTAAAGTAAGAGAACCGAGCCACAAGAAAAGGAAGCATGCTAAAGACAATAAGCATGGTTATAACACCACCTCAGACCAGTGCGAAATAACAATACGTAAGAAAGACTACAAAAAGTAATGTATAAGCAGATAAAAAAGGTCGAAGCAGAAATGGAAGCAAAAATAATGAAGAGGGGCGACAAAACGATTAGTCGAGCTCGTAGTAAAATGGCTGAAAATACTGACGAGGAACTAGAAAAAAAAAGAGTGGCATAGGTTACTTGAACAGGTAAAATCTAGATATCGAGAGAGAATTAGTGTAGTGGAATAGTACGTCCGGCAGAGAGAATGACTGTGAAAGAAAAAAGGGAAAAGATGATGTGGTGATTAAAGGTGAGCAATTCAGCGAAGTGAAGATAACAGAGAACGTTAAAAGCTACAAAATGTCAAATTTCAAAGGAAGTGTTAAAGTTGTATCGGCAAAAGTTGTCGGCAAAAAAGAAAATGGAAAAAGGCAAGGTAGTAGTTTGTAAAGCTTTAAGAAAAGGACAGAAAAGAATTAATGTAACGAAAAAAGATGTTTAGAAAAGAAGTTTCTTTAAAGCATAGCAAGAAAGGGAAATTTAAAAAAAGGCAGTCTAATTGGCGAAGACATTGCGAATAAAAAGGAAGCACAAAAGTGGGAGAGAAAAGGGTCTACATATATGGTCAATGTCTGAAGTTTAATTTTAGGCAAAACGAGTTATTGCCAAAGCCAGAAAAGAATGTTACAAGTACAGATGACAAAGTTGACGAATACAAGATAGAAGAAAACGAGGATCGACTTACGGTCGATACCAGAGTACGCATCCTAACCGAATCCAGAGGTAAGTTATACAGTGAGTGAAGATGTAAGAAATATCAGATTTCTTTCCATTAACAACAGAGAAGAACTATTTCCTAGTTTACTACAGGATCGATAGTATTGGATCAGAGGTTTACTTAAATGTTCTAAACCAAAAGTTTACAGTTCTGAGCTGAGAAAACAGTCATAAAAAGCTGATTTAAAAAAAAAAAGAAAACATCATCATCACATTGATAAAAAAGACTAATGAGCGAATAATCATTTACAGCAATTGTGTATTACGTGTGAAGCATGACTATCCTGCGGGATGTTAAGGCAGTAACACGGGATCGTAATAAAATTAATTTAATATAATGATAAATCATTTAAAATTAATGTCTCTCAAAATTATTAATGGTTTTAAAAGGAGAAAAAAAAACCACAATTTTAAAATGAGAAAGAGAGACAAAATTAAATATGAATAAACATGAAAACAAACGTTAAGGTTTAGAATGGAACCTAATCAAAACCAATCAATAGATACTAAAGGTCAAACAACAAAAATGATGGACATTGGATTGATCTATTTATAATATGATATTAACTAAAAATATCATGATTAAAGAAGTTAGTTCATAGAAAGTTTACAATGATGAGGAAGAAATGATAGATGATAATGTAAATCTGAATAGAGACGTAAAAATAACAAAAATATAAATAACTGTAAATTCAGAAGTCTATTGAATATAGCTACGGATAAATCATTTAAAAAAGAAAAAAGAAATCAGAATACACGAAAATTTTTGAAAATAGCAATAATGACAACGAGAAATACTTTCTATCATTCATTATGCACTAATAAGCGATATTAAATAACGACTATTAATATATAAGTATCGTAATTACAGCCAGGAGACTAAAACGCTGTGACATAAAGGCTTTAAAACATTCGAATCCAAGAACTGAGGTTTTTCTTACACTTTGAAAAGTAGTTATCATGGCAGTTTAATAGTTCAATTATACTAAGAACAAGTAGCTTACTTTGCCCACTCACCCCCTATGCATACATGATTACTTAAAGTAAGTCTTTGGCTTTTGGCATTTTACTTTTTGTTTCAACCTAATTTAGAAATTGAACGTTGTGTTTTGATAATAAGTGGTATCTTTGTCATATTCTGTCAAAAATTTTTTATAACATTACATTTTGACGTACTCAGATTTGTAATATTATTTATTTGCTTTAAATATAAAATTTTAAAGGATTTATGATTTAGAGTAGATTTTCAAAGTTGTGATATTACTCTAAATTCGAAAAATGAAGAAAAATCCATTTTTTAAGACTTCTAATGTAAGTATGAAGATACTATTATGATTTTCAACGTGTTCTGATTTACCTCATATTCAATTGCTTCAGCCGTAGGTAAACAAACTTCAACAATTCATGATTAACTATATAGTAATATGTATTATAATGTGTATATGTTACTATTAGCATGTTACTATTACATAGTGTAAAAATTAAGTTACCACCATGGAATGGAGTAGATATCTTTTAGAACCACAAAAGTGGTATAAAAACAATCAATTTTGTATTGATTTGAACCCCTTAAATTTCAAGATGAAAATTTCTTTGATACAGTAAGCAAATTAATTTGTAATTTTGAAAAAATTCTTTTTATTACATAGTTTATTCATCTACATTTTACTGTACTTAAAAAGTCGTTGACTGCATCATACAAAATATATTATACTTTCAAGTAAATTAAACATTTTTTTCGTCGCAGTTACGCTTACTAGTAAGTGGACGCGTAGGTGGCAGTCGACAAAGTAGAGGCGTGAGATCTATTCAACCGTACAACGCAGCGATTCTATTCTTTATTTTCGTGAGGGCATGTGATCCTTTCGAAAATAAGATCCGTGACGGCGTGGTTATTCTATTTGCGAGGGCATGAGATCCTTTCGGACTTAAGACCCGTGACAGCGCGGTGATCCTATTTGCGTGGGCATGAGCTGTGGCAACGAGGAAGTGCATGAGTATGGTGATGATAAGAGAGGCTGATAAGAAACGGGCCTGGAGATTACCTGGATTACTAACTTTTATCAGGCACTCGTAGCGGTATATGTGGGCACCGTGGAAAAAGAGTATGGTGATGACCGAATTGGCTCGGTCGGGTCTCTAGCATCGACTGCCCAGAGGACGGTCCTTCATGATTGCGGCAGTGATAGACCTAGTAGTAGCGCTATGATGACTCTGGCAGCAATCGACCCAGAGGTAGTGCTACGATGACTCCGGCCTTGCCATAGTTTTGTTGGAATGTTGCATGCCGAAGTTTGCTCAGAAAATTTCGAGCTGTTATTTTTATTCAGGGTTTTGGTAGTACGTTCGGAGACGGCAAGAGCAACGGTGCTCATGTGGATGAGTCAAAGTGATAAGAAATATGCTGAGAGGTTTGTCAAGGCGAGTTATGAGTAATAGAATTTCAAAATTTTATAAAGAAACGGGCTCTGAGATTACTAGTGTTTCCAGTGTTTAGTGTTTTATCAAGTAAGGCCCTCCAAACACTCTAAATCCTAAAGTGTGAAAATTATACCTAAAAAGTGTGCTTTTTATAATTCATACTTTATGAAGTGTAGTTTTCAAAATTTATATTCATAAAGTATACCTTCAATAGTTTACACTTTATTAAGTGTAATTTTCGTATTTTACATTTCATGAAAAGATATCATCTTTGTATTTGTATGTATAAGAATCAGATATGATTAATTAATGATTGTACAGCATATAGTTAAGAAACAGTAAGTTTTTCATCTTTTCTTTCCGTTTGAAGATAAAATTTTCCTTCCATGAAATTTGTCGCAATATATCTAAGTTTCTGTATTTATGCTACATCTTCATTGTTACATCATTTAACATCTAAACTTTTGACTCAATATTTCTATATTTTATTTTCATGAGTATCTGAAAGTTAATTGCATCTGATATTTTCTGTTTTGTTATTTTTTGATTACCAAAACTTATATCTTACTGTCTTTTGATGTTTTGTTTATAGAACCGTGTTTTTCTGTTATCTTTAAATTTTATTTCAATGCATTTCAGTATTAAATTCTTTCAAAATACTGTTTCTCCATAGCTTCTTATTTCATTTCAAAGGTTTTTCAAACTAGAAATTTTTTTTTTTTTATTGTTTATCATCGCCCTAAGGCTCAGACATGACTTTTTTAACACAAGCATAGTGTTTTTAAGCCATTGGAAAAGGGAGAAGGACGGGAGGGGGTAGGGGGAAATTCGGTGCATTGTCTGAGTCCTGAAGGGGTGTCAACGTATAAACACCAGGACTAACTCCTGCACACCTCCCGCTCACGTTGTTTGCAGCGGAAGAGAGACAGTTAATCGAACCCCCGAAAATGAAACAGCGGAAGCGAACCTCTAGGCAAACGGCGAGACTTGAACCAAGTCCCACCCAAGCCCCTACACTGCTTGGTTTCGAAAGATCGACGAATCTGCAACTCTACCGCTGCGCCAACGTGCCGGTCATGACGTTGCTCTCATATATATACATATACACAAGATATATGCATACATCTTCCTATAGTATATAATTATTTAGGAGGGGCTTATCTCACCCCCTCTACCCCCATGGCCGAGCTTGACGCTTTCCCCTCTCAGACCCCCTAAAAAGAATAGAAAATTTACTTTATTTCTCTGTAAAATTAACCCAATAATATTGGAGTCGAGCCCCCCCTCTACCCACTTCGGCACCCTCACACTTATCTCGACCCTCTCAGCCCCTTCAAAATATAAAGAAGATCCCTTCATTTCTACGTTATTTTGGTTGGTCGAAATTTCTTGATCACCTCCCCCCCCCCTCTCAGCCCCACTCAACGTTCTATGATGGACGAGATCACCCGAAAAAAACCAATAACCCAACAACCCCAACAATCCTCTGATAATGTCCAACACTGTCAAGAACAACCGATTGCAGTCAAAACCGGTTCTCCCGCTGCGTATTACCAGAGATCACCCGATAATGGTTGAAGTTACCCGAAATAGGTCAATAACCCTAAAAACTCATAGTCGAACACTGCCGAGAACGGCCAATTGCAGACGGAAACGCTTCAACCGTTGATTATTCCCATAGATCACCTAAAAAAAAGTTAATAACCCAGTATCCCTTATAACCCTCTAACATTATCGAACATTATCGAAAAGCAACAATTGCAGCCGGAGCCGCTTCTCCACAGCCCCTTGAGATTTTCTGTGTGGCTTGCGCGAGTTATTTGGAAAAAAGACAGATGTACCACGTGCATTGCATTTAGAAAATTTAATTATGATCCTAATGATACGTGTAAAATATAAAATTTTGATAATAAGTTGTATAATATTTAGGTCTCTATATACAGTGTTGTTTTACTTCGCTTTTCTTCTTCTAAAAGGTTAAATTTTTTGAAGTATGTAAAATAGAGGCAAAATATTTTGGCATAGATTTGGGGCTGGAAAAGGAAAAAAGTGAAACAAAAAATGAAAGGCAGATTGAGTTGGGTTTAAATGAATACACACCAGGATATCTATCAAAAAGGAGGTGGCAAGGATTAGCCTAGAAATAGACATAAGAAAAAGAACAGAAAGTTACTTAGCAGATTAAAAAAATGGACAAGAGCAGGTGGCCTCACATGTGATTGATGGAAAAATCAAAACGCATAATCAATACAAATCCAACAAAATCGAGTAAAGAAGTTAAAGTAGTATATGAAAAAGTAGAGGATAGGGAAATGATAGGACTTATAAAAAGAGATACCGAGGAAAAGAAACTTAAGAAAATTGAAGAGAATTTCACAAGCGAAAAAAGACTTTTATCAATCATAAAATACAGAAAAAAATTGAAATTGACTACTATAACATCAATAAAATCGTAAAACATCACTTAATACCCTTTTTCTATCATGCTTTATAAATTCTTATATCTCTATCTAAATGATTGTTCTTTTAAACTTTCTTTTATGTCTTTCTTTTTGTTGTCTCTTTAATATTTTTATTCATTTTTTATAAGTGGGGGACGGTTGGATCTGCAATGAAAAAAAAAAAAAACATAGAGTACATATTGCTATGTAAAAAGGAAACAAATAGCACATTAAATAAAATGATTTAGAAGTATAGGATTAAATGATAATGGGGGAATATGCAAAAGGGATATGATTCATGGTGATGTATAAGATATTTGTATAGGGAAATCGGGATGAACAAAGCCAACGTTAAAAGTTGAATAATATGTTATGCGTTTTTAACTCAAATATCATTTCGATGTGAAAAGAAAATCTAAAATTTTTCTATGTTAATATATATATAAAGGTCAGTTATAATAAACTATGTTAAATCAGTAACGTATTACATTCTATTACGATTACAATCAGTATTTCTTTAAGGGGACGTCAATTTTAAACAGTTATGGAACAAAAACAAGAATAAAAAAGGTTATTAAAATCTTTATCAGAAATAAAATAATAAATGAACAAAAAATTCTCCCAAATATAGAAAAAGGATTTTAAAATTGTATCTTATTATGAAATCATATTTATAACTGATTTTAAAATTTTCAAAAATTACCAAAAAGAAGCTCTTATTTGTTTCTGTAATAGGCATGATTATATAAATATTATGTACATATACACATGTGGGAATTTTAACCTTAAATGCCAAATAACGTCATTCATCAGTAGTGATCCTACAAGAAGTGATCGGAATATGTTCCGCCATGTTGATCTAAATTATCGTCTTAAGTATATCTATATATACTTTTTACATCAACATGGCTGGCCCTGCCTTTTTTAGATCAATATGGCGGCGGCCAATAGAAAACGTGGACATTTATTCCGATCACTTCTTGTAGGATCACTATTCATCAGTATTGAATAAGTAATAATTATTTACTTAATCAGTACACTTATCTCATTCATTTACTATATTTTTTCGGTTTTTAAGCGATTTTATGTGTGATCATGTTGGTTATCTAT